>JADRCD010236734.1:1705-12260 GCA_019843815.1 Montemys delectorum
CCAAAGTTGACAGCACAGCTAAAGTTTCCAAAAATTCAAATTATATATATGTATATATATATTTATATTTATATAAAAAGACCAATAATAGCAGTATGTTATGCATCAATAGCAGCAACAGCTTTTCCAGGTTCTGCGGTCGTTTGAACAAAATTGTAGAGACATCCAGCACACTCTATTAAAAAAAAAAAGTAAAAAACAAAACCCCAGAAAACAGAACAGTTCTGTTACTCTTGTGGTACCTGGCACCATTTTTTAAAATTAGTTTCTCAATCATCATCTGGATGATTGAGAAAACATTCTGAGCAACATCATTAAAAACAGCCCTGCTAAAGCACAGTCACTGGTACGCATCATAAAGCAGGGACAAGCTATGTCACATTCACAGAGGTAGGATACAGTACTCTCCTACATCTATAATACTAGAGGATACAATTTAAAAGGCATTATTTGAGACTTGATTCTACTTTTCCAGCAGAGGGCCCAAAGGATGGTGTGACACTGCTCTGTAAAGAAACACACTCTTAGATAGGCTTTCCTTTCACTAGCGGCACAGTTCTAAGGATTCATTTTCTGCATGAATGTCAGCAAAAAACCGTTATTAAAAATGAAATATCTGTAAAACAAAACCGTATAACCACTGGATTCATATTAAGATGACCTAGTGGAGACAAGCTAGACCCCAGCTTACCAACACATTATCAAATCTGGTACGTTTAAATGGTGAGACCTCCAAGGAAGGAGATGCCAACAGTGCTTCAAAGCTCTGGACCACAATCAAACCCAGCATCATTTTAAACAGAAGCAGAAGTTCTATGTTGCTCATCTGAATATGTTTTTTTTTAAAGCCATTCTTAAAGTATACCACATTATATTACTTATTGTACCATTTGATTTATGAAACATCCTTAGAGCAATGAAATTATAGTGGTGGAGAGATCAGTGGTTCCCAAGTATGGGGCTGGGGATATGTGGCATTGAGAAATTAACAAATAGGAATATGTGATGTCGGGGTGGTGGTGACCATGAGATGGTTCTGTAGCCTGACTTGACTATTCAGGTTACCTGAATCTACAAATACAATAATGATGAATTATATATACCAACCAAAACCTACAGATTAGAAAAACTGGTGAAATGAGGTTTTAAACTTAATTAATGATGTCCTAATATCAGGATCCTGTATTATGAAAATAATCACATAATATTCTATCATTAGAAGTAACAGAATGAAAGGTACAAGGGACCTGTCTACAGTGGTCTGGATCAGTATGAATCCTCTGTCATTTCTTACCAATTTTAATGTGAACCTTGAGCTAGTTTTAAAAATATGTTCATTTCGGAGAAATAAAAAAGAAATAATTACAAGTCTAGCAATAATTTTAAAACATGTGAATGAACTCCTCTTCCAAGGGATGTTGAGGGCAATGTGTCTGCTTTATATTACTGTTCTATGTGGATGCACGTCCCAGAAATGAATGCTTGTGCATTAACAGCCACTCTTATCTCATGAGCAGAAAGTTCTAAGTGACGAGACAGGCATGCATTCTAGAGGCACATTTGTGTGAATGTCTGCAGAGCGACCCTCTCACTAACAGTGTATTAGTCAGAGAATCTGGAAGAACAGAGCCAGCAGGGTATAAATATAATTATAAGAGATTTTTTTTTTTTTTACCAGAGTGACTTTCATATACAATGGCTGAATAATTCCACAGTGGTCACCTGTATTCAAGAGCTGCTGTATTCATGCAAAGCCTACCAAGGAATGCTGCTTACTGCCCTGCTCTACATGGTTTGCTTAGCCAGCTTTCTTATAGCACCCAAGGACCACAGCAGCCCAGGAGTGGCTCCACCCACAATGAGCTGAGGACTCCCACATCAATCGCCAATTAAGAAAATGCCCTATAATCTCGCCTAGAGCCCAGTCTCATGGATGCATTTTCTCAATTGAGATTCCATCCTGTCAGATGATTTTAGCTTATGCCACATTGACAAAAAAACAAGCTTGCCTAGAAGCTCAAAGTCTGGGCGAACCCTATGGGAAATTCATGAAGAAGTTGGAATTTGCTGTCTAAACCTAAACTTGCTCTTTCTACCTTATCTTGTTGCATCCTAGTATCTAGCATTGGATGAATTATTTTTCTCTGACTGAAATGCATGCCAGTATTTTCTGGAAATACTTTTGTAGGCACAGGTGAGAGTGTTCATTATCAGTTCCTAGGTCTCTCTCAGTCCAGTCACATTGACAACTAAGAGTAATTATCACAGACAACATTTTCTTAGATCATAGAGTTACAAAAATCATATAGCTCATAGCTCGAGTAAGCCTTGAAAGGGTATAAATTCACATCAATTCTAGTGAGTTGGTGTAGCCATTCACATTAGCTAACATTGGAAAATATTGAATCTATCACTAAAAATGACCACTACCACAGGATTCAAGGAATATCTGCAATGGATGAAGATTCTTTCCACAATTCTTCCTCAAGATCAACTTTGTCCGAGATCTCCATGCACCCTGCTGGAGACTAGATTATTGCATTGACCATCCTGTACCCAGTATTTTGTGAATATTCCCTTTTGCTTCCTAAAGTTTCCACTAGTTTTCACAGAGAGACCTAAAAGCCTCTTGCTGAAGACCTGGTTGCTTTGAGACATATCCACACCATTTTAGGATATGCTTCATCCATTATTTAACAGACTTGTCAAATTTGATCTAAGACACGCAAGCAAAATTCTCCCCAGATCCAGTCAATGAATCAATTGACTTGAAAAGCTAGAACCATACGTCACCTGCAGTAGAAATGGTGAAGAAATATTGAATAGCATTCATCATGCAGGATGTTCTTGAGTTCTTACACAGTTACCCAGACCCAAGGTGCTCTACAAATCATGCTGGTGTGAAAGTTCAGGTTAAAGAAGACACTTTGAGATGACTACTAAAATCACCATCATCTTGGGTACCCACAACCAATCAGTACTGTGCTGGGAAGAAAGTCTTTAAAACTTTAATGCTCGCCAAGCTTGACAACAGATGGGGTTTGAGATTAATGCTTCTCCCACTCCCTCCACAGCCATCCATCCATTGACAACAAGGAAAAGCACATTTAGTTCCCAGCATGTTAAATAGACCTTGAACTCAAAGACACAGGTGTATTAATAGCTGTTGCCATTAAGAAAGCCCTTCAAAGACAGGTCGTGTCATTCTTGTATGCCAGGCTCCTTCAAGAAAAGAAGATAAATGTAAAAATAAAACTTCTTGAGTCAACTTGTTCAGCTGTTGCTGTGATGATGGAGCTGGGCTCTCCTAAAAATAGCGAGCACCTGACCTTTCTATAGATACTCAGAATGCCTTCTAATTTGATCTGTCTTGACCTCAGATAAAACTTTATCTGTTAGAAAATGATGTTTTAAAACCTAAGAGCTGTTCAGGGAGCAATTTCCTTAAAACATATTACTCCGTTGATTTTTTTTTCCTTTAAAGAAAATACAAGGATTTATTTTCAATTGTTACCATGATATTACAATGGAATCATCTGTTGTTCCTGATTCTTGATGTTTCTTTGTGTTAGCATATTAACCAGTTACTACGTGAAAAAGAAGTATTATATATCGTACATATACATATTGCTTCTTTATTGGGGAAGGTTCTGATAACCTTGTAGGAGTCACGATACTTTATTGTCTCTGCCCAATTTTTCACAAACAGTGTGTATCAGATGTATTGAGACATCTTGCTTTAAAAAGAAACCATACTCCTTAATTACTATCAACAGCAATGTTATTTAGGAATCATGTTTCTCAGGCTAATTATTATCCTACGGGTATAACCATTCAATAAATGTTGTCCTGACAGAGATCAGATTGGGTTGAATTACTGTAAATCAAAACAATACCCTGCCTCTTCAAATGGGAGAAGCTGTATGATCATTTTGCCAGGCCAAATTGAATATGAAGAGATTGGCTTGTGTCTAGTAAGGATATGACCTAAGAAATAAATGTAAGATCAGTATAGGAAATAATGTCCTATTTTGCTTCCCTATTTGTTGTGCATCCTGGCTCATTTTATGAAAACTTGACATAAACTAGAGTCATCAGAAAGGAGGGAACCTCAACTGAGAAAATGTCTTCATAAAATCTAGCTTTAAGGCAGTTTTAAAATTAGTGATTGATGGAGGAGGGTCAAGCCCAAGGTGGGTGGTGCCATCCTGAGCTGATGTTCCTGGGTTCTATAAGAAAGCAGGTTAATCAAAGCCATGGAAACAAGATAGTAAGCAGCACCACTCCATGGACTCTGTATCAGCTCCTGCTTCTAGAATCCTGCCTTATCTGAGTTCCTGCCCTAACTTCCTTCATTGAGGAACAGTGCTGTGGAAGCATAAACTGAATAAATCCTTTCCTCCCCAAGTATCTTTGGTTGTGGTGTTTCATCACAAGCAATAGTAGCCCTAACTAAGACACTGTGGTAAAAAGCAACTTGGACTAAACTCAAGACACAAAAGACTTTATTTGATTTACAAGTCATAGTCCATCATCGAGAAAAGCAATGCCAGGGCTTCAAGACAGGAACCTCGAGGCAGGAACTGAAGCAGAGACAATGAAAGAACATTGCACATGGGCTTGCTTCATCTGGCTTCTTTCGCTTCTTTAGATATACACCCCAGGCCTATCTTCCTTGGATTGGCACAACCCACAGTAGGCTTGGCCCATGTACAACATTAATTATCATTAATCAAGAAAGTGCCTCAGAGACATACAGGCCGGTATGATGGAAGTGGACCTCAATCAGGCGTCCTCTTCCTAGGTGGTTTGAGTTTGGGTCAAGTTGACGAAAGCTATATATAAACTCTGTGCCTGAAAAGTTGATTCTCATGAGACAAATATGTTATGGGGAGGGTTTTGTTTATGTCTCCCACCAGCATCCTATCACTTGTGGTGCATAGAGGAACTGTTCCTACCACAAAAGCATGTTCATTGTAGATATATTCTAAGGGCGTTTTAGATTTTCTTGGTCCACTGGAAACAAATGTGACAGGGAAGTAGCTGCAGGGAGATGGGTCATGTTGAGCTATACATGCAATGTGCCGAAGCATCTACCTTCCCTTGAGGAATGTTTAAGGAACTTGACTAGTCTAACACTGACTTCTGAGCATACCAAAAATCACTCATTTCAATTTAATTGAAAGACTTTTGTGAGGATATCTCATTACCAATACAGTCTTTGAGCCCCTCAAAGCATTTCTTATTAGCTCTTTTGGTTGTACAGGCCTGCAGACACTGTGCTGAGCCTGCTCGCTTGCACTTGATAAAGCAATGGGGACAAGAAAATAATGTACTTTGGAGTAATACAGCAATTCCTGGGCCTTTTGTTTTTGTTTTTTTGTTGTTGTTGCTTTCCTTTTTGTTTTTGTTTGTTTTGTTTTGTTTTGTTTCTGACAACGTCTCACTTTGTAGCTCAGGCTAGCCTGGAACTCACAGAAATCCTTCTTCTTCCACTTCCCTAGTCCTGGGATTACTCATGGCATGGTGTCTTGCCTGGCTATGCAGAAGTAACATATTGATTTTATCCCCAGCCTGCCAGTATCTGAAACACCATATCTGATCTGGCCATGCTCTAGCTTTGTGTTCAAAGTCAAATGACAAGAATGTCTCCGAGAGGAATGGCAATGTTATTCACCAGAACAACACCTAATATGTGCCCATGACTCTCTTCTAAAGATAAATATAACCACATAATTCCATTAAGATTGCTTTACTTCTACATTGACCTTTCCTACTTACGACAGCAGAATTTTACTGTGGGTATCTGGATAAAATGGAAATTTCAACTAGAGTTGCATCAAAAATATTGAATTTTAAAAGGTCAAACTCATATAATGGAATAAGAACCATTTCTATGTCATACTAATACTCACATATATGCCAATATAGTCTGATACAATTGTAAAATATAAAATTTATGCACAAATTGATTTTAATATAAAGATCACCTATAAAATTATGCTGTTAACCTCTGGTACATCTCATTTAGAAGCTGGTGAAATGCCTTAGTCTGGAATATAAATAATCTTCAAAATCTTAGTTTAGTGAATGAACATATCTCAGTTTATGTGTATGCCAGAATTGATTAATTGTATTCAGTAACACTAAAAAACAAGTGCTTTATGCACACATTTAAAATGACAAAATAGCAGGGGACTAAACAAATGGTTTATCAGTTAAGAGGACATACTGCTCTTGAAGAGAACAGATGTCAGGAAGCTTCCAACCACCTGTAACTTCAGCTTCACAGTATCTGATACTCTTCTCTGGTTCCTATGAATGCCTACCCTCACACATGTGCACACTCCCAAAATACACATAAATTAAAAAAGCAAAATGAAACTGTTTATAAAAAACAAGGAACTGATTGAAATAATTTTTTTTTTTGAGATAGGGTTTCTCTGTATAGCCCTGGCTGTCCTGGACCTCACTCTGTAGACCAGGCTGGCCTTGAACTCAGAAATCCTCCTGTCTCTGCCTCCCAAGTACTGGGATTAAAGGCATGCACAACTACTGCCTGGCCTAAAATAATATTTTTACACATTAAATCTAATTAATTTTTAATATTCAGAGTATGTGTATGTGTTGATATTGAAAATAGTCATGAGATCACTCACTGTAAGAAAGCAACTTGGAACCAGACCATACAGATTAGATTCTCTACCTATACCCATTTTCTCTGCTCGTGGAGTCCTCTGGGGGCATTTCTAGCTATCCTGAGCAGCCTGTTATCCATGCTGGACCCCTATTCTCCCAACTCTCCATCAACATTATCAGATCTGTGGATCTGGAACCATACCTATCTGAGGCCTGCAACACCAGGATCATCAAACTTAAGCTCTCTCCCAATACCTCCTACAAGAGGAACATCCAGGGATTAAAGCCATCCATATGACTAAAGGCTCTCAGAAGAATATAACCAACAAAAGCTGGGGCAATATGACACCTTCACAGCACAGTTACCCTACTACCCTGGATATCCTGATATAACCAAGGCAAATTAAAATGACCTTAAATCCAAAATTATAAAGATAATAGAGGCTTTTAAAGAGGAAATGAATAAATTCCATAAAGAAATACAAAAAAATACAATTAATATGGTAAAGGAAATAAATTAAACAGTTCAAGACATGAAAATGGAAATAGAAGCAAAGAAGAAAACAAGAACTGAGGGAATCCTGGAGATGGAAAACCTAGGAAAGAGAACAGGAACAACAAATGTAAGCATCACCAATAGTATACAAGAGATAGAAGAGAGAATCTCAGGCATAAAAGATACAATAGAAGAAATTAATACATCCGTCAAAGAAAATGTTAAATATAAAAATTCTTGACACAAAAAATCCAGGAAATTTGGGATACTATGAAAAGTCCTAACCTAAGAATAGTAGGAACAGAAAAACATAAAGGGTCCCAGCTCCAAGGGTCAGAAAATATTTTCAACAAAACCATGGAAGAAAACTTTCTCAGCCTAAAGAAAGAGATGCCTATAAAAATACAAGAATTAGACTGGACCAGAAAAGAAAACCCCCTGTCACAGAAGAAACCAAACATAAAATCTACAGAACAAAAAAAAGAATATTAAGTGACAAGAGAAAAAAGCTATGTACCATATAAAGGCAGACCTATCAGAATTACACCCAACTACTCAACAGAGACTCTAAAAATTAGAAGGGCTTGGACAGATATCTTGCAACCTCTAGAAAAATGCAGATGCAAACTTAGACTTCTATACCCAGCAAAACTCTCAATCACCATAGATGGATAAAACAAGATATTTTAGTGCAAATCAAAACATCCATAAATCTAGCCCCAGTTAAGGAAGAAAACTATGTCCAAGAAAACACACAAAATAAGGAATTCCAAACCAGCAAACACACACACACACACACACACACACACACACACACACACACACTAACATCACCCACATCAAAATAACACAGAGAGTAACAATCACTGTTCACTAATATCTTATCAATGGACTCAGTTCCCCAATAAAAAGACACAGGCTAACAGAATGGATGCAAAAGCAGGATCTATCATTCTGCTGCATACAAGAAACATAGCATTAAAGAGGCATTACCTCTGAGTAAAGGGCTGGAAAACATTTTCTAAGCATATGGACCTAGGAAACAATCTGGAGTACCCATTCTAGTATCTAAAAAGATAGACTTTCAACCTCATTAATCAAAAGAGACAGGGAAGGACACTTCATACTCATCAAAGGAAAAATCTACCCAGATGATGATTTAATTATGAACATTTATGCCTCCCAAACAGGGTACACACATTATAAAAGAAACATTGCTAAAGCGTAAATCACACATCAAACTCCACACTTTAATAGTTAGAGATGTCATCACCCCACTCTCATGAAATGACAGGTCATCCAGAGAAATTATGAAACAGAGAAAATAATGAAACTAACAGACATTATGAATCAAATGAACCTAGCAAACATCTACAGAACATTTCACCCAAACACAAAAAAGATACCCTTTTCTCAGTTCCTTAAGTATCCTTCTTCAAAATTAACTACATAGCCAGTCACAAATCAAGGCTCAGGAGATATAAAAATATTGAAATAATACCTTATATCATATCAGACCACCATGGATTAAAACTGGACTTAAGAACAACAGAAAAATCAAAAGCCTACACACTCATGGGAATTGAACAACTCTCTCTACAATGATATCTAGGTCAGGGAGCAAATAAAGAAAGAAATCAAAGACTTTCTAGAATTCAATGAAAATGAAGGCACAGCATACTCAAATTTATGGGACAAAGCTGCCAATTCTCTCTCTATCTATTGATTATAATACTTCTAGCTAGATGAATAAGACAACAAAGGGAAATCAAGGGAATGTAATTTATGATACATTCACTTCACTTATAACTGAGGGAGAGAGAAAGGGAGAGGGGATAAAAAGAGGGGGAGGGAGAGGAAGGAGGGCAAGGGAGGAAAGAGGAAAAGACAAGAGAGAAGAAGAAGAAGAAGAAGAAGAAGAAGAAGAAGAAGAAGAAGAAGAGAGGGGAGGGGAAGGGAAGGGAAGGGAAGGGAGGAGAGGAGATTATCAGTTAGACCACAGAAATGATAAACTAAAGCCAGACTTTTAAACATCACCTTTATTCTGTCTGAGATGATATGTTCCCCAGAGCAACAACTCACTAAACTTCAATGAACATATCAAGTGTGAAAAAGAAAATAAACACTGTCTTAGAAACAACTTAGTACATTATTTGTTTGACTCAGAAACCAGTAGGTATGCTATTTAATTAATGACTTGAATTATGAGCTAGATTAGATTTGTATTTATTTTCTTTGACAAAACAGGTTAGGACCAGGTTATCGAGTAAAGACAATCATTATGCAAGCCTGACTACTTAAGTTTGATACCTGGAACCCACAGTAGGGAAAAAGTTAACCTCTGAAATCTGTCCTCTCCATCTGGCACACACCAGCACTCATTCACACATCGCAGAGATATGCAAACATACTCACAACAATAATAAGTAACTGAACAATCTATATGTGATTGAAGACTTGAAAAAGCTAATTAAAAACAAAGATGCTTTTATTCTAGCTTCTACGAAATAGCACGCTAGTGTGTATCTGGATGGGGTATATTGATAAGGGGGGGAATATAAATAAGAGTAATATAAATATAACAAACATTTTGGCAAATAGACACCTGGTCAACAGAATAGATATGCACTGCTCTTGTGTTGTTGTTTAAGAATGTACTAACCTACCTCACCACCATCCTCAGGGTAGCATAATGGAGAACTCCCCAAAAATATGGAAAACAATCCCTGACTGGTGATGCAGATTAATCCACAAGACAGGAGGGAATGTTTATAGAAGGTTCAATGGCACACAGATCCAGAGTCACAACTTCTATTTTCAAAGGTGTTTGATAGCTCCTACTACTTCCCAAGGGAATGGTTCTCAAGGGATCCCTACTTCTTTTAGTCGCTCCATGCTATTTCTTCAAGTTCTCTGCCCAGATGTATTGGTCAGGGTTTTTATTCCTGCACAAACATCATGACCAAGAAGCAAGTTGGGGAGGAAAGGGTTTATTTGGCTTACTTCTACATTGCTGTTTATCACAAAGGAAGTCAGGACTGGAACTCAAGCAGGTCTGAAAGCAGGAGCTGATGCAGAGGCCATGGAGTGATGTTCCTTACTGGCTTGCTTCTTCTGGCTTGCTCAGCCTGCTCTCTTATAGAACCCAAGACTTCCAGCCCAGGGATGGCACCACCCACAAGGGGCCCTACCCCACTTGATCACTAATTGAGAAAATGCCCCACAGCTGGATCTCATGGAGGCAACTTCCCCAACTGAAGCTGCCTTCTCTGTGATAACTCCAGCCTGTGTCAAGTTGACACACAAAACCAGCCAGTACACCAGACCCACTCCTCCTACTGTGTTGTTCTCACAGAGTTCTTTCCTGTGAGGTTCTCTCTCTCTCTCTCTCTCTCTCTCTCTCTCTCTCTCTCTCTCTCT
>JADRCD010236734.1:12660-27547 GCA_019843815.1 Montemys delectorum
AAAGTTATTTAAAATATATGTTGAAGTAAAATGTAATACCAGAAGAACAAGAAGGAAGAAAGAAAGTAGAAATAGATTTGCTTTATTATAAGGGTTGTAATAGAGATGAATGAATAAACTATAATGTGTGGAGAGTGCATTTAAAGTAGAAAAATAGTAATTCTAAATATATTTTGTTTTATGAATAATACAATCCCTGACATAATTACTAGAAATGTATGGCATGAGTTTAAAATAGAATAAGAAAACAAATGTAACACTCAAGGCATTGATTAAGCCAAATGAATATGGAAAAAAAGCAAAAAAGGGCCAAGAGAAATGACACAAAACACAGGTGGAACAAATAGACAACAGATAACTGTGAGATCAAGCTAATCCCAACCATACCAATAATTACTAATATTAAGCAATAATTTAATCAAAGTAGTAAAATATTCATTCAAATAAAAAGATAGATTGTGAGGTTGGTGTGTGTAGCTATATGAGATGGCCTGCAAACAAGGCACAGATGTGAAGACAAGATTGAGAAAGACAGATCATGCCCACAATAATCTTCAGAAAGAAAAAACAAAAACAAACCAACAGAAAACCATATAGATATCAAGGTAACATTCAGGGATATGAATCCACAATATAAGGTGACAAAATGTAGCAATCCGAAATAAGTAATTTTATAATGAGAAGGCCTGAAATATGAGAAAAAAGAAGAAATAGAGAATTTTTAGCAATGCTCTCCCAGTAAAAGTTGAGAAAATTGTATAAGAATATGGACTGAGGAGATGGCTTAGTAGGATAAAGTGCTTGTCATTGTAAATGTGATGATGTGAGTTCATATTTCCTGAACCCACATCTAATCAGGCACAGTATACCATATCTGTAATTCCAAATCCCCACAGTGAGGTAAGAGACAAGATGAGGTGAATCCAGAAGCTTGAAGGCCATATAGCCTGTCATAGGCAGGATGAAACAAGAAAGAGACTCTGTCTCAAAGAAGATGAATAGGAAAAACACCTGAGATTGTCCCCTGTCTTCACATATTCATTGTTACATATATATGCCCATAATCATACACACAGCCACATTCACACACATATGTGTACACACACACACACACACACACACAGACACACACACACACACACACACACACAAACACATCATAAATACATATATCCTACACATCCAAGTAAGATTATAAAGTTTTAGATCCAGACTCAACCAGTGTGATATAACTGCCGTTTACAAAGCACTCTTCCAACAACCCTATAACATAAATCATTTTAGTGCAAATACTCTGACATAGTTCTCATTGACTATACTAGATAAATATACTTAAGAACAATAATCTAAGTTTTACCCCAAGAAGTGAAACAAAGAAGAGCAAGTTAAGCCCAAAGGGAACCAGAAAGAGTAACTAATCAATGTAAGGGCAATGATTAATAAAGCAGATAACTGAACACACAAAGGGAAATCATTCAAAACTGGTTCTTTTAGTAGACCAATAATATCAATCAACTAAGTAAAAACCATCATCAAAATAAAAGCACTTTTGTTCATTTATGAGATATCCATGGTTACCATCTTATTATAATAATGCAACATTGGACATGTTCTTATTCAGTGTGAGGAAAACCAGGAGTGTGTGCTCACTTAGCAAGATGGGACTACAGCAAGCCCTGTCAACTTCAAGTGAACACTCAATATTAACAACATGTCCTTTCTCTCTAAATTGAACTATAAGTGTACCAAACTCCAATCCATAGCTCTGTAGATTTTATTGAAACACAGAAATGCAAAACACCTAACAGCCTAAAATTTTGAAAAAAATCAGTATTGTATGATTTATCCTATATGACTCAAGGCTTACTCTAACGCCTCAGAATTCAAGATGTTATAGGATTGCTACGATATGGGACATGTCATTGTTTACAGTGTGATCCATAGGAGAAAATCCACTCAAATAATGAATTGGTTTTGACAGAAAGGGAAAGAAGTATCGTTCCAGCAGATATTACTCTACCTGGATATCTACTGGGAAGCCAGAGTCTGGGCCTCTAGTCCATCCACAATCAACTCAATTTGAATTGGAAGTCTGAAAGACAAACACTAAGCTGTTTTTAAAGCATCCTCGAAGATGCTTGCAAAACAAAGTTTCTAGAAGAAAATATCTGCAGTCATGGTGGGAAATAAAGGTTCTAAGTGCAACAGAATTTAAAAATTGGACTTGTGGTTAAAAAAAAAAAAGAGTCATCTGCTTGACCAGAGGTCATTAAGAAAAGAAAAAGGAAGATAAGAGATGGGGCGAGAGATGCATCTATCTCACAAAGACCTCTCTCCAAAGCACAGGGGAAATGGTTGCAACCCAATATACTCTGTTCTGTGAACAAATGCTTCATAAAATAACATCATGAATGGTTTAATAAGAGCCCAAAATAGTGATCAGCAGTATTAAGCATTAGGAAGGTACACATCACAAACTACAAGCTCAACATGCATTGGGATGGTTAGTCTCTACAGATAACATCAGTGGATGAGACACATCTGGAAAGCTTATCATTCTTGGCAAGGGCATGCACCCTAGAGGCATTCCAGGAGAATTAAAATCCATTCTTACAAAGTTAGGCTATACCATAGCCCAGAGCTTCAAGGAACTTTTATCAAAGAGAAATAAATGTGTTTCCACAAGAAGGCTTACAGGTAACGTGAATCAATAATTTATTTGTTCTAAACAATTCTATTGAAATGTTTTTATTCAGTTTTTCTGCTCTATTTTTCCCTTTTAGCTCCCAAGTAAATAGATCAAGTAAACAACACAGAAACATCAGAATTTTTTAAACAAGCTAAGAAACTAGACCAGTCAGGTTCTGAGACTATTAAAACTTGGCTAGGCTATTAATCAGATAGATACTCCATTACTTGGCAACTGAGTCTTGCTCTATTTGATATGTGTGCTCGATGCAAGTTTCTTTGGTCATTTGCTCATGTTCCATCTTCATGGCCCATCCTGCCTCATGGTGTCCTTCTTCTTCTCTCTCCTTCTTGTAGTCTCTACCTGAGACTCCCAACTCTGTCAAGTTTTGCCTTCCTATCCTCTCAGCCCTGTCAGAGGATTCAGGCTTTTGTTAACTAATCAGGGCTTATTGGGGAACATTCTTTACAGCCCAATGGTTAAGGCAGTGCCTCAAGATCAGGTTACACTCTGGGCAGGGGCACAGAACTCAGCTTCTGAGTACGCAGTGCACAAGACTAACCCCAATATAACTCAAATGTCCAACAACAGAAGAATGAGTAAACAAACTGGTTTGTTCCTATAATAGAATAGTTCTCAATGAGAAGAAAATCAAATGGTTGATGTGTAGAGCAGAAGGGATGTATTTAAAGAGTCTATATTGTACATAGAACATACTGGGTAATTTCATTTTTATGAAACATTAGGGCAAATGAAGCAATCTACAGTATAGCGGTTACACCACATAGATCAACATAGATGGTTCTTGTGGTAGAAATAGGGGTCAGGAGTTATCAATGTCCTGAGGACCTTTTTGCATAATGTACATCTTATCTGAGCTAGTGACTATATGATACTACATATAATAAACCTCACCCTATACTTAAAATAAGAGCAGTTTTTTTATGTAAATCATTACACCTCTATGTGGTTTTATCAACACATGAAAAAAGTTAATCATGAGATACACAGCAAGTAGCTGGCACAAAGTGTTAATATTTCATCAGTGGAATGAATTTCTTTGCTAAGACTTTATACAATGAAAGAAAAGTGAATCTCCTTGTTCTTTTTCAGTCTTTCCAGTTCTAAACATTTTAAGCACAAAATGATACCATGTACCTTCCTTGCTACATCCTCACAGTGCAACTATGATCTAAAAGAAAGAGGATTCATGAGTAATGTCAGAACGATGCAAACCTAATTTCCTTGAGAAATATGATCACTGCCTCAGCAATATTGTTGTTTCTTTATTTTTTAACTGGGGTGCCCCTGACATTGATCAATTTCAATGCACTAATGCAAATATGTGTGTATGTATGTATGTATGGATGGATGGATGGATGGATGGATGGATGGATGAAATGTCTTTCTGGTATCTACACAAAATCTTGACAGAGAATCTTGAATTCTGAGCAAGATCGAGAAGGCAAAGGGAGGGGAAGGAGGAGGGGCGGAGGAAGGAGAGGAAGAGGGGGTGCATGATTACCCTGTCTTGCCAAAGACAGGAAGAATGAAAAGCCTTGGGGCTTGTGAATACTGTGGCCACAGAGCCTAGCTTTCAGATCTTTTACTTGCATCTAGCTTCTTTTCTTTCAGGGCTGTCCAAAGCCTTTTCAGACCCATGTGCCTGCACTAATTAATTCTTAACGTTAGCTTTCCAACTATTTTGACTGTTAAAAATCTCCAGGGCTGGAAGCCAAAATTGGAATGTTAAAATATTTAAAAAGGCCTTAAGTCTGGGTCAGGGGCTGAGCTCCAGCAGGATGCTGAAAGACAGTCCTCTTGATACTGAATGGCTCAGTGGAGGCATTTGCTGCAGTCCTTGGAACCTCTGGCTTGTTTCTACTTCAAAGCCTAGACAAGACAGAACCAGGAGCACTGAGCAGCCATTGTGGGTCTTGTAGCGCCTTATCTCACACTTGGAGGATGATGGGGAGATGATATAATCACATCCAAATGAGGCCATGCTTCATTAGGAATACATCTTAGGGTAGTATGGATTTAGTATCCATTCTTTGCATACAGAGAAATTGTAGCTGGATCCAGGAAGGTCCATTAAATAGCCACAATGTGGCTCCTCAGTGACCAGTACTGGGTACTACTAAGTGACTTTAGAAAGTGCTTGGTGAATTAACTAGAAATCTGTCCCCAACCTTTGCCTTAGTCTCGGCTGATAATGTACAGTTCAGAGAGCATTTGAGCTGAGAGGAAGTGACTCGAATATGATTTATTCAAAGACAGTTTGATATACCTTTCACTCACTTAGATTCACATGTTTTGAAAATCCTGTTAGGGACTAAGGGAGATATTTCAATAATATTAAAATGTTGACTGAGATGAATCACTGTTCCCTGTGTGTCATTAAAAGCCAGTGGGTGGAAACATACAATGTGCTCTCGCCAGAAATAAAATAATACTTAGAAGAGAGAGCATGGTGTGTTCTGCCTCTTCTAGAAAAACTTGGGGGGGGGTGTATAGAAGGGTATTACAAGAATCCTAGATTAGAATGTACTATGTTCTCAAAATGGGGTTCTTTTAGAGTTTTAATCTCATCTTTGACAATATCTCTCTAATAATGGTCTAGTGAATTTATAAATATCTACCTAATTTTTCAAATTTAGATATACTGCTTGGTTTGAGGGTACTGGAAAAACATTGGTACAATTTTCTTACAGAATAAATCCATCAGATAATTTCAAGTCACAAGACATTCCAGGACACATATTTGAGACAATGTATTATGTTTAAAAGTATTTTAGTACCACTTTCCCTGAATGACCTTCGAGGATCTTTTCTTGACCCACCATTGTCAAATCCTTTCTCAATCTGACAAAATAGACTAGATGCCTTTCTGCTCTTTCATACATGGAAGTCATTTAATTTCTGACATTCTGCATGATGGAGTCAATTAAGTGACTGCCATAGTAGTCTTTCTCAAGTCACAAACCTGGGAATGAGATTTAGAAACAACCTAACTGGTTTAGCATTTATTCTTAGCACAGTAACTCCTCCAGGCCTTCCAGGGTATAAGCCTTCGAAGAAAGAATTGACATGATTCATGTCCAGAGCTCCATGGATGATCAGTTCTCTGTAAATTCTCTGAAAGATCTGGATCACTAAGTGCTTGATAGCATCTAACTCATTTGTAGAAAAGAGTGATGACACCTGTGTTACATCAGTGAGGAGATGTAAAAAAAAATTATTTCTCTTGCTCTTTGAGATTCTAATATAATTACATCATTCCTGTCCCTTTCCTCCCATCAAACCTGCCCAAATACTTCTTGCTTTTTTTCAAATTCATGGCCTCTTTTTGCATTAATACACACACACACACACACACACACACACACACTCCCAATTACAACCTGCTCATGTATGTATGAATGGGCTCCACATTTTGATTGGTTTTCTGTTATAGTGTCCATATGTTGCAAAGACAAGTTTTCTTAAAGGAGGGTAGAACATGGAGGGTCTCAGTGAGGAGACTAAGACTGCAGAATAATAGTCCAAGTATGTTCATCAAAACTGCATCGCCTGCTAGAAAACCAGAGTCTAGACCTGTCCGTTCTCTCCTCCCCACCCGCCCTCCTCTCTCTGATCACATTCATTGTCTGTCATTTCTGCTCTTTTTTCTATATAATGTTTGCCAAATTACCCCCCTACGCCTGTACACACAGTTCTCTCTGGGGAAAGTCCTGCCTTCCAATACATCTTTCCCTTATTAGACTCTGAGTGGGTCACACCATGTGCTCTGATCTCGGGTGTGGAAAAAATGATCAGTATATATGTATTTATGTCTACACATTTTCCTATTTTTCTAGGCCACAAAAATGCCTTTAATCTTCACTAATAATTCCATCATCAGCTCCATCTGTTTTGGTTTGGATGGTCCATATTCCCGAGGGGCTTCTCTGAGGGCAGGCTTCTGGATACCTTGCCAGATCTCACAGTATGGTCGCTCAATTTTGCATTCTCTGGCACTTTGTATCTCTTTCCCTATACTCCTCAAAAGCCCACTGAAGCATAGGATCCAGTGCAGAGTTGTTAAGAGTTAAATCCTGGCCAAAAGAGTGGAATGCTTGTTCACATAAGAAAGCCAACAAAAAAAAGTTGGCTTAAAGAAATTACAGGCAAGCAAAAACTCATAGGAATAGATGTAGAACATAGGAAAGGAATCTTATGACCATCTAAGCCAAATATCCCACCCCACTGCCCTCAGCAAACAGTTTCATAGGAAAATAGATCATGGTATGCACATAAGCACAGGAAAACGAGGTATTTCTTAAAAGTGAAATTGCCTCTGTGGGTGGGAAGAAATAATAAAAACAACAAAAAAGAATGCCTGAAAGCTACTCTTGGGAAGAGATTGCGATGAACAAGTCTATAGAAATATGGATGAAGCTCTGCAGCCTTAGGATGTCATGTCTCTCTCTTCCTGTACTGTTTAAATGCATGCCTAACTGCATCCCTCCATCTTGGACCTTCACAAGGAAACCAAAGAGCACTGGCCTAGGATTCTGGAGACAAGGATTCATTTACCCTCTCTGAGTCTCTGCATCATTTTTACCACTTGATAGTTTCACGAATCTATCTTCCAGACTCTTCCAAATGCAGCTTTCCCAGCTTTAAAGATCACACACACACACACACACACACACACACACACACACACATGCGCACGCACACACACACACACCCTTCACTATAGGGTGTCCCAAGCCTTGGCCCTTCATGTTAACTGGTGGCTGTGTGTTCTATATTTGCCCAGAAGGGCACATAGAGCATTGACATCAAAGCTCTTTAATTTCAGGGCGAGAAAGAAAATGCTATCTCCACCAGCAGGCACAAAGGTGGAGAATAGGATCCTGTGAAGTTCTAGGAGAAAGGAGAAAGAAAGTGATTTGAAGAGGAAAGACAAAATGGGAAGAAAAGTGGAAGGAAAGAAGAGCTGGGGTCATCGTTTACCATGGGGAGGAGAAATGGAAGGAAGAAAAGAAGGAAAGAAAGGAAGGAATAAGGGAAGGAAGAGAGGGAGTAGGGAGAGAGGGAGGGAGGAAGGGAAGGAGGGAGGAAAAGAGAGAGGGAGGGGATCTCTGGACAGAAGCTGGGTTATGATGGCTGATTGACTACTAGAACTTCAATGATGTGGCATAATTGCAGTGTTGACAACACAATGCCAACTTACCTTGAGAAATCTTTACTTCCCTTTAATAGCTATTTGTTGCCGCCCCTCTGTATGCAATCTAATACATTTCTGACTATTAGGTAAATCTTCTGGAATGCACAGTTTCCACTAACCCAAGGGTTAAGAATAATTATCAAGCAGCGTCTGCAGCAAAGAGTAGAGATTTCTCTCCGTTTTGCTCTAACCCGATGTACCCACTAATGTACCTGAGAGGTGCGTTACTCTTTTACTCTCTTGGTTCTAAAAAAAAGTTCATGAAACTGTTACATTATTGAGACTTGGTATTTGGAAAATCCTGACTCTTTATACCTGGGTCATGGACACTGAAATTTAGCTCCAGAATAAGGCATCTCTTTTGTTCCTTTAAGGTTCGAGATGGTTCTTTCCTTGACAAGTGGTGGGGCAGAGGGAGGGCAGAAGAAGTAAAATGACAGAGGAGAGGAAGGGAAGGCAGGGCAGAGAATTCCCCAGAGAACTGTCAAGTAAAAGAAATGGCTTGGTAGGTTGATGAAAGAAGTTAAAACTGTGCTGCCCAGTGGGGCCCAGACAGACTTCGAAGTGTTTACTCTCTATTCCAGGAAACGGTCTGACTCTGCTTTGAAAGAGAACTGTCTATGTACCTTCCCCTTCCCATGAGGACGTGCTGATTTCAAACAGTTTCACAAACATCCTTACTGCTAAAGAAGGCAGAGCTGACATTTCTTTTCTCAGGTGCTTATTTCATGCGTTTTGACAGAAGAATGGTGTAGCTTGGAGCCCAGAGCCTCAATCGATCACGAGAAGACCTGGTGCAATTGACGGAGTGCTTCCTGCTGCGGTTTCCAGAAGCAGAGACTCAGCTGAAAGCAAGATGTGCCAACATCTATCAATGGAGCAAGCAGCAGGGAAACTGAAAAGCAACAGGAGGAGCCAAGACTGAGTTCCAGCCCATGCTTTGAGGTAACGTTTTGTTGTTATTGTTGTTGTTTGATCTTAAGAACGCCACAATTGTGATCTCTCCTTAACACACAAAGAGAATTAAAAAAAAAACATCATTATTGTTTTCCTCAAGGGTGTTGAGAATACCTATCAGTTTTCCTAGAAATGTACATTTTTTTCCAGTTCCTGGACCTTTCCCTTGACTGATATCCCTCATCAAATAGGATGAAATAGATTCTTCTCATTTGGGAAAATGTTGGAAAGTTGCTTTATCTTGCTAGCTCATTTTCAGTTCAATTTGGAAAAAAAATCAAATATATCTCGATCAAATGAAGAAGTATCTTACAGCATTGGAATTTTGAGGGGAGAAAAAGCCCTTCAAATGTTACTTGGTCTCCAAAAGAGACAAATCCAAATTGATAGCAAGGTTACATTACATAACTTCTGAAAGAGAAAATTGTTTTTTTCTCTTTAGTTTTCGCTATAATTACTATCTATACAATAGAATTTTCAATTGGCACAACAAGTGAAAGAAACTTCTGAACTATTAAAACACAATTCATTACCTTTAAATTCTTGTTTATGAAAATTTACATATAAAATTATCCTCTTTTTTCCCCTCAAAAAGAGAAATGACAG
This sequence comes from Montemys delectorum, assembly GCA_019843815.1. Lineage (NCBI taxonomy): Eukaryota > Metazoa > Chordata > Mammalia > Rodentia > Muridae > Montemys > Montemys delectorum. Next base: position 22,131 of record JADRCD010236734.1, read on the forward strand.
AGTACCAAACAGTTTGGAGTTGAAATTCTGCATGTTTCTCATCGAGCCTAGTCAATGAGATAAAAGGAAATTATAGATTATTTTTCTTTTCAGAGTTTTCCTTTTGTAATCAGTATGAGAGCATCATGGGAACAATTAATAGTAAGGTTGGACATGGAAACTTTCATTTCATAAAGGTTTTTCATGTCTGCTATGGAACAAAATTGATACTTACATTGGTAACTTCTCGTGTGACTTTCTCTGGGCACCTAAGAGCAAGCACCATTCACCCCCACACAGTGTGCCAACAATAAACAAAGAAATAACCCCATCCATTTCTAGCTCAGTAGACCAATGAGTTTACACACTTTATAAAGGGAACATGATGGGGGTTACTTATGGGGTTATTTTTGGTAACTGTATTACCAGAAAGCCAGTCTAGAAGAGGTGACAGCTTATGAAAGCTGTATCGCCAAGCTCCACACACAACTTGACAGCTTCCCTGAAGAAGCGATTCTTCTCCAGCATTTGGTGTGTTTATAATTTTGGGAAGAGCCTTGTGAATCTCATGACTTTCTGAGCGTCTTGGGTCTTGTAAGTTTTGAGACCATTTTGTAAGCCTGAAACATTTGCTTATCTTCTTTTGTTGTTTTTGTTTTTGTTTTGTTTTGTTTTGTTGTTGGTTTTTTGAGACAAGCTTTCTCTGTGTAGTTCCTTAGCTTCTTGAGTCTTGCAAACATCCTTCCTTCTTTCAGGAGAGTGTGTTTTGATTCTGACAATATCTGATGTGGAAATGGGTTGGGAATTACAGTGACTGCCGCTGTTAGCATCAGCTTGGCATGTATGGCACACAGCATCTCACTGCACACGTGCATAGATAACAAGGAAGGAGAACAGCTCAACAACTCAAAGAAGATTTTTGTAGCAAACAGTATCATTTCTCTCTGTCTTGCTGCTTGCAGCTCATAGACACTTGTTAGGAGTGGGACCACCTTTCTATACCACTTTTAACTTCCTTCTCATCCCTCAAGATTTCCTCCTGAACCAGGAGTTCAAGGTCATGTCTGGGAGGGATTAAATTTAGAATAGCCCAGGCAAACCCTGTTTTCAGGTTCTATATCTGATAGAGAAAACCATAAAGCTTTTTACCCATATTCAACACAAGAACAGCTCGCTCCCATGGCAGCCTTCATCACTTTGCCCACTTGACTTTAAATGGATACGCATGCTCCTTTCTGTGGGATGAGGTTGTATCCCATACCAAATGCTTTCTTGATCGTCTCCATTGCAAGCCGTCACCTCCTCTTTTCCTTGACTTATTTGACCTCCAGTATTCTTGCTCAGCATTGAAACTTCAGAATTGTTATGGAGATTACATGAGATTAATGTGGATGTGTTTTAAAAAGCATGATGTGCCAAGCATTCTAGATCAACACTGTACTGCCACTGTAGACTCAAACAAACCTTCAGCTAGTTTCAAATTGAAGATAGAAAGCATACTCTACCTAGTCTTCTGTCCTTCTCCAACTATCTTCATTCTCATTTCTCCTCTAGCATCCAAACTTATCTTCAATGCACCAGGGCCTGAAATTTACAGAAGCAGATGTAGTAGTCTGTCTTTCACAAATCCCTACATGAACCTCTGGTTTCAGGGTCTTTTAACCTAGCCAACAAAATTAGCATACTTATTTGGGACCAAAAGAAGTCAGCCTGGGACTAATCGTTTTTCTCCTTTCTTTATGTAACATTCATGTGCTTTGAGAGTAGAAAAAAATAGTTAATATTATTTCAGTTGCCACAGATGGTGTTTTCCTCAGTCTTCAAAAATAATTTTTGTTTTGTAGTTAAAAAAAAAAAAAACCACATAGCGTTATTCAATACAACTTGATGAGGGGGCAAATTTAGTAAAAAGCCATGTATTTCCTCACACAGAGAAATAAGAGGCATACGTAAATCAAGGAAGAAAACAAATTATTATGATATATTGACATTTATATTTTGTTTATATTTATAGCCATAGACCAAGCTCTGGAGATGTGAGAGACTCTGTCTCAAAGACAACATGGATGGCACCCAATACTGACACCTGATTTACTCACACAAATGTGCCCTTGAGTACCTGAATACACACACATACACACACACACGACATAAACACACACAGATACACATACACACACACACACACAGATACACACACACACACACACACACACACACACACACACACACACACGGAGTCTTTTTCACTCACTAATGGCATTTATTCCCATTGAAGGTAGTAGGACAAGTTACTTTATTTGAATATTCTTATGTTCTGGGGGTCACTTGCTCTTGAGTCATATGGAAATACTACAACTTTTTATGAGTCACATAAAACTTAGTGATGACTCTATTCAGCAAGGCTATTGATTTCACCTAATAGGTCCTGAAATAATCAGCATAGGTCAGCTCTTTCTTGGAGCACATTCTTTCTAATTTCCTTTTGCATTATCTTTACTCCTGAGCACCACAACTTCTGAAATAAGAGAGAGGGGAACAGAACAAAAGCTTTGTTATTTTAATTGGGGAGAGACGTCCTTCACAACATGCAGACTTCCGAAGATTCTTCCAGGCATAATCCAAAAGAGAGGGGAACAGCTGAAAAAGACTTCTGTGTGAATACAGCCAATAGCTCCTACGGCAATTAAAACATTTCTTAGATAATTTAATCTTTAATACTATCCCAACACACACTTAGAAACTTAGAAACTGAGGCTTAGAATTTTGAAATATATTTCCTGAACTACATCAACAAACTACGTCACAGAAGCTGGGTCACACCAGCACTGATTAATACTAAGGGCCACACACAAATAGCTTGCATATTAAGCAAATTTAGACTAAGTAAGTTGAGAAATAGAAATTAGTTTGTATCATAGAATAAAGGGAACTATTTGAAGGCAGTCAAATTTGGAGTCTAAGAAGCTCTGTTTTTAAAAGAAAAAAAAAAGTTCATGAAAAGAGCTGAAAATGAGAAGGCAGCTGTCTTTAAGATAATAGATAACTTTCTAAAGAGCCCAACTATCTTCTCGCTTATAATGTAATGCTAGTCAATAGAAGATCTGCAAGAAAACATAAACTATAGACCAAGAGGGAAAGTACCTATTAATTTCACGGGTTCTGTTCTTTTTTTGTAATATGCTTTTCTCTTTAGCTGTTACTTTCACTTAGCTACTTCGTATAAAGCCTAAAAGCACCAATCACATTGTCAAATGAGTGTCAGATATGAATATATATTTTGAAAGCTAAAATTATCATCTGTATTGTCTATACAGCTATGTCTCCAGTTTAAATTAGAGGGAACACTCTGCCCATTTACCCCAGCTGCCATGTGCTACCATTCTTAATAGAAAAGAACGTGTTTTAGGAATACTTCAGCATACTTTGCTCCTGTTTTTATAAATGAAAGTATTACCAAGTAGCCCATAGGACAGAATGAACTATTTTCTAGCTCAATGCAGCCAGGACAGATTATCTTCTTCTGTGTCAATATAAGTCTAGAGCGCAGCCTAGGTAGAGCACTGCCCAAGTCTTCACTGCAGGTAAATCAAGCATTTATAAATGGAATAGAAAACTATCCATTAGGGATATAGAAAGCCAATAAGTAAGTGTGATGTTATAGAGTATGTAGTAAAATTATTTCTAAAATAATTCTAATAACTAAAAAATAAAAAACAAAAGGTGTGCATGTGCGTGCATGAGTGTGTGTGTGTGTGTGTGTGTGTGTGTGCCCACAGAGGCCAGAAGAGGGCTTTGGATACACTGAAGACGTTAGCTGCCTGATATACATGCTGGAAACCAGACTTGTGCCTACTGCAAAAACAGTAACAACTCAACATCTGAGCCATGCCTTTTCCCTGCAATAAATCTTTCTTAAAGTTACTTTTGCCTTAGAAAGCTGAAAGGAAGATGAGAAGGAATCTGCTTTTGGGGTTTTCCCCTGCTCCCCCACCATTTGTTTAAGCCAATAGAAAGTTTGTACTAGCTGGACAGATTCTACTCTGGATGTTCAGGATGCTAGTTTAGCCCCAAGCCTTTCTCGGGGTGAGCTTTTAAACACAAAAACCATGACTTGAGTTGTCATACATCAGTTAACAAGAACAGTTACCCAGAAGCAGAACTACAGAAGCCAAAAAGCAAGGTTAATACATTTAAATGCTTGCCAAGAACTATGGACTTTGATGAAGTAGGTCTTGTTTTTGCTTTAGTGGGTGGTAACATCTAAGTGCTAAGGTTTACAGCCTGAAATTTTTTTTAACTTTTTATTGATTCTTTGTGAGTTTCACATCATGCACCCTAGTCCCACTCATCTCCCAGTCCTCTCATATCCACCCTTAGCTCTTGTAACCTCTCCCTCAAAATAACACTCCCTCACACACAAATAACAACAACAACAACAACAACAACAACAACAAAACAAAAAGCACAGAAAACATCTCATCATGGAAGCAGTGGTTGCCACAGTACATCCCTCTGTCCACACATCTTCACTTGCAAATGTTCGTTGAGATGAGTCAGTGGTCTGGCTCCTGGTCTCTAGTTTCTGTGAGACCATTAATATTGGATCCTCATTGGAACTCCTCCTGGTTCCTGTTGTTGCTGTGTGTCATAGAGAGCCTGCAGGTTTGGAACAGCAGGACTAACCCTTTCACTCATTCAAACCGTTTGCAGGTGATATAGATTTTGGAGTAAGCCAATTCAAAGTTTGAATCTGGGACTAGATGATGGTCACTGCCCCCCAAGTTCTCCCTTATCCACACCATCAGGAAGAACTCTCTAGCACTGCTCCAGCTAGACCACCCAATGCTGCCATTAGCAGGAGGCAGGATCAGCTCTTTTGCTCTCATGCCCTTAGGGCAGCTCAGCCATACCCCTACCTCCAGTGCCACATCCACTGTGCTGACCAGCCCAGGTACATGACCCACTCTCCCAAGTGTGCAACCTATGAGGGGACTGGGACAGCTCTGCTGCTCTCACATCCTTGGGGCTAGCTCACCTCAGCCTTTGCTATCAAGGCCAGCTACACTGTGTTGTCTAGGCATGGTACAAGGCCTGCTCTCCTGGGTACTACAGAGAGAAAGCAGGGCTTGCTCTCCTGCTCTCCCATCTACTACATGCAGTTGGCAAAGGGAGAAGGGAAAAAGGAAGAGGACATCACCCCTGCACCTACACCACCTCACTGCAGATGAGTGGCAAGTGGAGGAGCCAACTCCTATGCCCTCTGCCTGTGGCACACTCACCTGCTTCCCTACCACCAGCTCTACTCTGCTGTCCAGATGAGGTACAGGGCCTGCTCTTTCAAGTACTGCAGCTGACAATCTGTCCCCTTTTTATAGACAAGAAAATGGAGGTTTATGGCTCATTGATAGAAGAACCAAGAATGGAACTAAAATATA
>JADRCD010236735.1:0-18085 GCA_019843815.1 Montemys delectorum
TTCTATATATATATATATATATATATATATATATATATATATATCATAGATTATCCTATCATTGGGAATATTTCAGTCATCTACAATCAAATAACTTACTCAAGTTCAATCAAGTCTTCATATAGTTTACAATGTTGTGGAATGCCATGTATGGCTATTTGCTTATAGTTAATCATAAAATTTCTTTATTTAGTTTTAGCATCACCAGCTAATCTACTTGCTCATACAGATATAGATATAGAGATATAGATAGAGATATAGATACAAATATTATTTGTATATTTGTATTATTTATTTTTGCTATCATTCACTATATCATAGAGAGGCTTATTCGTTCATTGCTTATTTGTTCATTGCTGACCCTTAGTGCTTAGTAAATTTTCTGGCAAAAGGAAATGCTCAGTAAGTAATTTTAGTAATTGAAGACTAAATTTTTGAGCATATGATTTTGATTCCTAATACCACTGAAAAGAATGGATGCATTATTCAGTTAACTTTCAGAGCTTCATTCTGAAGTAGATACTATTTTTCAATTCCAAGAGGCAGGTAATGCTTAAACAGTATTAATGCCTTTTCCATATTTGAACAACTAGCTTTTAGATTTTTTATAATCAATGTACACTATCTAGAATTATTAGGTATTAGGTGATACTTTGGTATTTGTGGTTAATACTCAGTTCAAGTAAAGTTTTTGAAAAGCTTCTTAAACTTTATTAGTAAGAATGCAAATTTGTTCAGACATATGGGAGTATAAAGAATCTTCAGAAAAATTGAAAATAGAATTATAGTAATATCAAGCAATCAAACTGCTGAGTATTTATACTCAGATTCTTAATAAATGTTGTGGATAACTATTTCAATAGATTTCTTAGTTTAGATAACTTCTAGAATATTCATTAGGAAAAAAATTCTAGCAGTTGGCAAAGAATCCAAAACAGAGGAAATTCTGGCAGAACTTTAATCTCTATTTTCCCTGAATTATCCATTTCTAACTTTCTTCTTATTTCCTAGATGCCGGAATTATATCTACATGGTCTATGCTGCCTCAGATATAGCTATGGTTCAAAAGGTTCACCTTATTTGATTCTGTAAGTCACTTGCAAGATAAAGTTGAAGTCTGAGGCTCAAATTAGTACTAACACATAGACAACTCTGTAAGATTAGCAACATGAGGTGGACAAATTGAAATAAGATATCAGAATCTCCCTTTCTATGCATGTCTCTATTACTGTGTGACTGTATACATGTGGTATGATCATTAAGGTGTAGTTGGGTACATTACTTTAACTCTTTGAATAATTGAAAATGGTATGTATATTAGCTTTAACACATAACTCTGAAAAGCAATGAATGTTTTCAATGCGAAAATGCCTCCATGTTTGTCTATTTATACCTATAAAGCCACAAGAAGAATTTCAGTAATCCTCTTAAAGGGGGAACACATATATATTGTTGATTAATAACCTGATTTTTATCTAGATAAAATGAAGACTTACTCATCCAACTACAGAACTTGGGTTATGTTACTGTTGTGTCTTGTGGTATATGTGTGTGCTTGTGTGTGTGTTTCTATGAATTCTTTGTATGCAATAAGATGACAAAGGCACCATTTGCATGACTTTGTTTAAGGAGAGATAATAATATAATAAATACACATTCTAAGGGAAAACTCACAAATCTATTGGTGCATCTACCTGTAGCAAGATGAAAATGGCACTGACCACCACATTTCCACCCAGTGAGAGATTAGCCAGCCTCATTGAACACACAGATCAGTTTGGCTATATCACTTCCTAGAATAGCATTAACTGCATAAGATCACTAGGACATATCTCAAACCTTATGGAACGTATAAGTTCCAGAGAAGAGAATTGAAAATATTATGGGAAAACAGATACTCAAAAGAAATTATGAGACTAGATAATCATATACCTTTGTTTTAGAAATTAATAAAAGTATCAAAGAATCATAGATTACTGAGTAATTGTAAATCAATTTATATTTGGAATGAAATCATAGATAACACACATGTTTTGTACAAATTATCTGGCAGATCTTCAATTACAGTGAGTTTTTAAAAGAACTAGTTCATAGCTAAAAATTCTTATTAAGCTATAAGTTACAAATTAAGAACAAATTTTTACAAACTAAACTTTTTAGATCTAAGCAAGTATTTTTAGTCTATCAAAATTAGGAAAAACAATATGAAAAATATATCTTCCCACCTCTAAAACAAATCAGCAATGAAAACAAAAACAATGACTGATCTCAATGGCTTATGTGCTTAGGATGGCATGAAGTTCATTCATCCTGTGTGGACTCAGAAATTATGTTTGTCATATCTCTTGCTTTCAGGAATCTGTCAACTTGATCTTTTGTCATTAAGTAGAAATGAGGTACTTAAAATAAGAAGATGTGCAATATGATTATTGCAAAGTATAATCTCTCTCTGTCTTTTTCTTTTGATTGTATATTTGCCCTCACTTGGACTGATATTCTCACACTACTATTCTTTCAAGGTGTTTAACATTCTCCAAGTATATCAGACCTTTTCTAGTTTTCTCCTTTAATCAGATTAAAAGTAATAATTAAAAGTAATAACATCATCAACAACAACAATAATAATAATAATAATAATAATAATAATAATAATAATACTTTCTTAAATTAAATTCACATTTGTGGTTATTTAAACCCATGGTAAGCTTAATTTCAGTATTTAGAGACATTGCAAAAAATGTGGAGAGGAGTTTTCTGAATTTGTACAGAATAATGATGCTAAGTGCATTGTTACTTCTTTAACTTATCATTTGGGTCTTGTACTGGCTAGTTTTGTGTGTCAACTTGACACAGGCTGAAGTTATCACAGAGAAGTGAGCTTCAGTTGGGGAAATGCCTCCATGAGATCCAGCTGTGGGGCATTTTCTCAATTAGTGATCAAAGGGGTAGTGCCATCTCTGGGCTGGAAGTCTTGAGTTCTATAAGAGAGCAGGCTGAGCAAGCCAGTAAGGAACATCCCTCCATGGCCTCTGCATCAGCTCCTGCTTCCTGACCTGCTTGAGTTCCAGTCCTGACTTCCTCTGGTGATCAACAGCCATGTGGAAGTGTAAGCCAAATAAACCCTTTCCTCTCCAACTTGCTTCATGGTCATGATGTTTGTGCAGGAATAGTAACCCTGACTAAGACAGGTCTTAAGTGCTACTCATTCTAGGTTAATGTACTGCTGTGCATCAGAGAAACAGTGGATCATCTAAGCCACACTTAACAGTATGTAACTTTGTAAGGTCATAGATCGTATCTTTATTTTCTTCTACAACTGTTATTGACAGCATCTAATATCATTCCACAAATATGTTAAACACACAAAGTTGATGAGTCAACAGAACATTACTCATTAGTCTCAAAGTGATTCTTGAGTTTAAAGGAACTCAAGGACACTTCTTGAAAAAAAATACTAGCTCAAATTTACTGAAAGCCATGACAAAAACACAAGTCTCATTTTCAGAAATATTGAGTTTATATCACATTTTTGGGAAAAAAAACTGAGGCATAAGGAAAATGACTCGTTTTATGACATCTTTCCTTAAGGTTTCAGCAAAGACAAATTGATTTGAGTGCCTAGTCAAACACAGGCAACTCCTGCTGTGGAGGAGGAGCTGAGATCTTTGAAAAGATTTTGATCAGCAGGAGGGTCTCACTGGAAAGGATAGAGTGAGGAGGGTCTGTCTGCCAGATAATTTATGGATGGATGAATAGCCAAATGGCTTGATGAGATAAGAGGGAATACTTCTAAGGCCACTTCCCAGTTGGGAAAAAGAATCCATCCATATGACAGCACTTGGCTGGTTTCCAAAGTCCTAATTTACTAGGGTATATATATCTCAATTTCTAGATGGAGAAGTTATAAATATAAAACCTTATTCATGTAAAATATGTAGGTTAATTTATCAATATTTAGAAGTAGCTATAATTCCAAATGAAGAAACAAATAATACTGGTATTTATTTATTCTCTTTTGACAAGACTTCAGATTGTGATAAAGTACAGAAAAAGATAGTGTACACTCACATTTAAATTTCATGAAATCAGCATTCCAAAGGAAATCTTTCCTAGAATTTTCATCCAATTAATAGAAATAATTTTAGCAGACATTCACTATAATTACTTCAGATTTCCTTTTTTTCTTTTTCTTTTGTATTTTGCTTTTGTTTTTATTTTTCATTTTTGATAAAATAGTCATAAAGCTAGCCAGACTTTTTTTTATTGTATTGCCCCAAGTGATGACTCCAATCCCTTAAGACTTTTGAAAGAAAGGAATGTCTGAGATAGAGAGGTTGCATTGTGGTTAAGATACTTGTTGCTCATGCAGAGAATATGGGTTCTGTTGCCAGGATCCCACATGTTATACTAAAGTTATCTGTAGGTCCAGTTATGGGGATCCAACAACCTCGTCTGGAATCCTCAGCCACCAGGCACATGGGGCAGATATACAGGGAGGCAAAACAGTCCTATATAAAAAAATAAGATAAAATAAAAAAACAATACTTTTAAAAGTGTTGTATAGTAGTGTATGCCTTTAATTCTAGTACACAGGATGACGTCACAGACTAGGTAATCCAACCAGGTCTATGTAGCAAATTCCAGAACAGCTAGTAGTACATAGTGAGACCCTTTCCCCAAGAGAAAGAAAATAAGAAAGGAAGGAAGGAAGGAAGAGAGAGAGAGAGAGAGAGAGAGAGAGAGAGAGAGAGAGAGAGAGAAAGGAAGGATGGAAGGAAGGAAGGGCGGAAGGAAGGAAGGAAGGAAGGAAGGAAGGAAGGAAGGGAGAGAGAGAAAGAAAAGAAAGAAAAAATAAAACCATTAATTTTAGTTTTTTTTAAACACTTTCAAAAATAAAACTATATTTTAATCATTCTCCTTAATTATAAAAATATACTGTATGTATCCTTACAAATGTGAATTGTATATCAGTGTACAGTTTCTTGTTGAATGTTGCATATATCAATAATACAATGGATAAATATATAAATATACATATACAAATCATGTGTTTGGGATTTTATTAATCTCCTCTAAGGTCTCTACATTACAGCAATATTTTAAATATTCATATTATTTAAAAATATTTTCTAGAGTATATATATTAAAAATAATATATTGTAATTATTCCCTTGTTAATTATGTTTAAAATGTATCAATATTTTCTTTGTAGATTTTATGTAATATTTATATATGTGGTATGTACTATATGTTAAAGATATTACATAAAAATATTTTCTATTTTCTCCAGGTTATACATCATAAGTATAGACTTATTTTGCATTAAGTATTATGTAGTTGTAGTAAATTTTGAATATTTAATTACTTTGTACCTATGAAGACAATACTTTCCCATAAGTCAACATGTATTGCCTTCAATGATATTGGAATTTTGAACTTAGAGTAAATATTAATCCCCAAATGACCATTTTCTGAGAGCATGACTTAGAGATGATGCGTTACAATAAAATATTACTAAAATAACAGTAATATAATCTTTAACTTGTATACAATTTTCTGTTAGAGAAAAAGAGAAAAGATAAGTAATAAAGCAGCCACCAACTGTAAAGTTTGGAGAAAAAATATTAATTCAAAAGATAAGAAAAGAAGGACCACCAAGATAGGATGAATTAAAGTAAATTTTTATTTGTGTACATGGGCTACTTCCTCATAAGTTGTGTTTCAAAGTTTAGCAGTAGATGTGAGGAAGTCAGTTTTTTTATAGTTCAAGTGTAGAGGGTTTTCAAATGGTAGATTTGGCCCAAAATATTAAGTTGGGTAGAGGAGCAGAACATAAGTGAAACAAGTTGGTAAAAGTGATCTCCTTAATAAAAGACACTTGTAATGTGACCATAACAACAACGTAGTCACAACAACAGATAGTCATAACAAGGTAGTCACAATAGCCTTTTGAAAATAAGATAGGGTTGGGAGATGGTTTTGCAGCAGAGACTTGGTTGCTGTTTCCTGGAAACAGTAGGTAAGGTTATGGGTGGGACATAAGCCAATCCTTGAGAAACAGATTTAATCATAAATAGAAATCAACCTAATTTATCTTTACTATAAGATTGCTTTCAAGCTGAAGATGAAAGTGGCGGGCTGCTTCATCAGAAGCATCAGAATGCTTAAGAACATGAAAACTTGATTTTGAAGAAAATATAGGAACACTAGTTATCTAGTGTTATGTGACAAGACATTCGCTAAGGATAGACAACACAAAAATCTACTTGTCCCAGATTGGAAGCCCAAGGCAGACCAAAGTAAAGATTCCATCAAAGTCCAGCTTTGTTGGAGATAGTGACAGGGGTTACTTATTGGAGTAGAAATGACTCGTAGAAAGCTTCACCACCAAAGTCTACCACAGCATAGATGACAATTCAAAAGAACTAGGAACCTGGAGCAGACAACGGAGACTGCAGTCAGCTCAACAAATTAGAGAGTTGGTCTTCCCAATGACCTTGGTCTGAACCTCTTCCTGGGAACTTGGCTGGTTACTGTTTTCTGCTAGAAAGCTAGTTTCAGAGTTTTCATTGCAGCTCTCATGTCTTGTGTCTTCCTTGAAGTTTGGAACATCTGAGATTTTTATATGCATCTTGGCTGGTCTGAGTGTGACTCTCTGAAGCTTTATTGCTTATACTGAGCTGAAAGGCTTGAGTGAAGCTGGTTAGTTTCAGGGACATCTGCAAGCTATTTTGAGTTGTTAACCTCCATGTTTAAAGAGCTTTCCTGCATTATGAAATATTTCAGTCTCTGAGGAAATTGTTATACAATATCCAAAGGAGAAAAGAAGGAATGAAATTCAAGCAAAAGTTATCAAACTCTGTGTGAGTGTGTGTAAGTACATGTGTGTTATGTGTTGAAATATAGTGTAGTTCAGGATTTATGAACACTTACAGATCACACCAAAGTTTTCAATTTGATTAGAACTGACATTGTTTTCCTAACTCTTTCTTTTAATTCAGTAGGGTAGTATACAAAAGGTTTCACTCCCATGCACCACAAAACAAGCCAATGTTTTTTTTTTTTTTTAGATTCCAGTTCTACTGATTCTAGACTGTATATTATTCCCATTTTGCAGACTGAGCAAGTATGACTGTAAGTTTGAGAAGCTGATGGGTATCATGACATCTTGCCATGCTCAGGGGAGTGCTCAATAAATTAGGAATTGTACTAGTTGCAATTGCAAAATTGCATTTTGCTCAATCACACCCATACTGAGTTATTAACTTACAGACCTCATCACGTAGACATTAGACAAGCAGGCCATCAAAAGAGTAAAGATAAAGGAAACTCACATGCTTTAATCTCCAACCCTATATTCTATTCCAGTTCCTGTTATTTTCTCATCCTATTCCCTGTACCTTCCACATAAAATTACTTCTCCCAGGAAGGGTGCCCACATCTACAACCCAGGGGAAATCTCTCACATTTAGAAGGTGTGAGCAACAGATTGTGTTTTACATAAGCAAACTACAGAATGTTTGTACTGTAGAAAGCTAAGGTGTGGCTGTGACAATCACTCCTGCAGTAGCATTTAGAGAAGAAAGTGCTTGTCAGGATCAAAATGCTAGTCAGAGTGTGATGGGGAAGTTTGTTTGTTGCCAGCTGCAGCCAAAGCTTCAGGTTGCTTGAACTGACTATGCCATATATTATCACTTACTCCTACATGCATTCTCTGTGGAAAGGACTAGCAAGCAGTCAGAAATAAAATCAAGGAAGTAGACATTGCATAAACATGAGAATTACCACAATTAGACCCCCAAAGACCTAAATTCCAGCAGATCTGTACTGTTCTTGAGAAGATGCAAGTTATAGGTGATGACGGCTTAGTTCTGCCAAGACAAAATAAGCTAGTCCTTAATAATTCCTGTTTTTCAAAGGTCTGTCAGATGATCCTGGGCCAGAAGGCTGAAAACTGATGCTCCAGCTTCCTAGCATACAGAAGCTATATATGTAGACTGCTGTCTCTATAACTTGTCTCAGTTCTGGGAGCTGTGTTAGACTTCCTATATTTTCCAGTAATGTTGATCATTCTCAGATTTCTCAAAGGGTTGAAAGACTACTTTTAGTCTCATAGCCAACCCAGGCTATTTAACATTGAGAGTATATATTTAAGGAGATAGTTTTCAGACGGGATACAAGCTAAACCAGGACATAAGTCAGATATAGAATTATAAGATTTTTAAAGTTAAGATAGATTACAAAGTATTCTATTTAATTGTCAAAGATGATGGTCTCAATGTTAGGTGTATCTTATACTTTATAATTTAAAAAATGGTAATAGTTGTGCTCAATTTATATTTGAGAGAAAAGGTTTTTTGTTGTTGTTGTTTGGGGTTTTTTTTTGTTTGTTTGGGTTTTTTTGTTTGTTTTTTAATTTGGACAGAAAGGGTGAAATGTAGCAGAATTTCCCTCCAATTAATTTAAACATTAATACAACACAAAGCCTGTGATTGGGCAGTGGAAAAGGAAGGCAGGTGGAGGTTTTTAGAGATGGGAGAGAGAGGACAGAGGGAGAAGGAAGGAAGATGGAGTAAGAGAAAGACGATCCAGATTCTGTATGGCTCTAAATAGCCACAGGTAGTTATGAATATCATAAAAGGATAGAATGATTGGGATAATATCATTGTCAATTGGCTCTAAAATTATTCTGTGGGCATCTTGTAAACTGAGACTTTATTGATATATAAAACTGACCAATAATTATAAGCTTCTAGAGTTTTGATTTATTGGGTTAAGGGGATGTGTGACAACTAGCTGCCACATGGGGAGGATGGCTGGAAAGGTACAAGTGGCTTTGAGGCAAGTGAACTGGAGCTGGGAAAACCACTGCCTGAGGCTTGCCATGGAAGCATCGAGACCAAGACCGCTGGGGCAGAGAATAGCTGGGTATAGTGGGGAATGGTGCCATTTTTTAATATGTCCTCCAACAGGAGTGATACAGGTGAGTCTTGAGGTAGAACTATTCCAAATTTTTCTGAGAAATATTCAAATAGATTTCCAAAATTGTAGTACAAGTATGCACTCTCAACAGCGAAGGAAGAATGTTCCCCTTGTCCTACATCCTACCTAACATGAGCTGGTCCTTGAGTTTTTGTTCTTAGCCATTTAAGATTTTTTTTTTTTAATAAAGTGACTTAAGGACAGAAATAAAATGGCAAGCAAAACAATAAAGATTTTGATACTTATTTCTTGGTTTCTTAAAATATAATTCTTGACCACATAAAAATATTTGTTTGTGTATTGTTTCACTGACTTCTATCTCAGCCAATTTATCATTTGTGTAGAGAAGGGCTACTGATTTGGGGAGTTAGTTTTATATCCAGCCACTTTGCTGAAGGTGTTTATAAGCTATAGGAGTCCTCTGGTAGAATTTCTGGGTCTCTTATTTATACAACTATATCATCTGCAATAGGGATACTTTGACTTCTTGCTTTCTAATTTGTATTCTCTGTAAAAACAAAACAAAACAAAACAAAACAAAACAAAACACGCAAGAACACAAGTTAAATCCAGATCAGTTGCATCTATCCATGTCAAGAGCTTGATCAAAAACTTTCGAACTTATGTAAATAAATCTAATATCTAACTTAATAAATAATCCTTGTTCTACACCTCAGTGTTCTTTCCCATTGATAAAAATCTTCTAAGTGATAAAAATATCTCTATCATACATACCTCTTATTATCTTGGGCAGCAACACCATAAAGCTTTGATTATAAATAATTTACTTTCAGTAGCCTACAATGGTAAAATAAAAGTTGATTACAGATCTCTAAAGAGCTCTATTTTTGAACAAAGTTGCTTGGGCAAATATTACTTTCATGAAGTTAGTTTTGTTATGCCTAATAATAAAGATTAGATTAATGAATAAGTACATCAGCCCCATATGTTGTTTTGCATTTATAAATCTAGTACTCCAGAGACCAAAGCAGAAAGACTGAAGAGATACACTGTACATTTAATAAATTATGGGATAAATTCAGTTTTATTTCTGTTTAGTGCTTTACATATATTAGCAATTCATTATAAAATCCATGCCAATTGACATATAAACCTGGTCCTTCTTAATCCTGATGTAATGAAATAAATGGTTTAGGGCTTTGGTATTGCTGCTGTTTGTTATAAATCTGGATAAAAATAGGAAGTTGAATGAAAAAAAATGTTGAGCTCAGATCCTGAATCTTATATTCCTGTGAGTGATAGAAAAACAGAACAAATTGCTTACACATCTAGATGACAGTCAATGGGTAAATTCAACTCAATTTTGTATGATGATACAATTAGTCCATATTTACATAAATAGAGTCAATAGAAAATGCAGATGTCAGCAAAATGTTAGGCAGTCTTTGACATTTCTCTCCCAGTTCTCATTGCAAAACCCTGGCTCTCATTCCAATTCCTATTCACGATGGCAATGATAAAACCTTTTAAAATTCCATCAATTTGAACTACTTTGCATAAAGTTTAGATTTAATCTTAAAGATTTTCTTGGCAAAAGAAAAAAATCCCTGATCAATAAACATTTTGAATATTGAAAAGTAGCAAAAGCCAGATTGGTAATGAGAGTTTAAGTAATTTTTCCAGTGGATCTTGCAAAAATTTAAATAATTGAATTTTATTGTTGTTTGACAAGTCACTCTCAAACTTGTGTGTCAGCTGAAATTTATTTTCTGAGTAAAAAAAAAACGATAAAAAAGTTATTCATTGTGAGAACCATCTGAACATTTTTCAAACATATTTGTAAAACTACAGAACTAATTCAATAATTTATTGAAATTATCATAAAAGTTCACCGAATCATGCACTGCATTCACATTCTGATATATTGTAGATTTTCTGTTTTTTTACGAGTCAGCAGCTTTATAACTATAACCATTTGAATTTCAAATGATAAATTTATATCTAGCATAGCCTTCGAATCCATAAAAATGATGAGAGGGCACCCTTTAGAGAAATTTTAAAGGAATTGTGCATATCATAATTTGATATATGTAACATAATCCATTATAGACTAGTGCTTACATGGTGCCAGTAACATTAAAACAAAAAAAAAAAAAAAAAAAAAAGGAATTGCGTCTGTGCCCTTCACAATGCAATACAACATAGATATGTTTGAGTGGCTCCCTGTATTTGGCTTGCTTCATTCTCTATCAGAAAGGTGTGCATATGTAGCACACTGAAGGGCTCTGAGGGCTTAATTACTATGTTGGAGGTTGGCAGAATGAGAAAGAGGAGATGTCAAGCAGACTGAGAAAAAGAACTTGTAGTTATCTCTACAAAGTCGTAGAAGGTATAAAAGATCTTACTTTGTGTCTGTGGTAGTTTATTACTTACCAAACACCTGACAAAAAGCCCCTGAAAGAAGGAGTGAAAAAAAAGGATTCATGTTAGCTCATGGTGAGCATCACGGCAGAGAAGGCAAAGGAGCATGAGTGAGAGCCACATAGTCACATTATACCCCCAGTGAAAACGCAAACGGGATGCATGCAGGCATTTTATAGGTTCACTCAGTCTGGGAGTTCAATCCCTAAGGTGGTATAACCCACCCACACTCCAGTGAGTCTTCCCTTCTCAGGTTCTCAGAACCTCTCCACAAAAGCTTTCCACACTGCACCTAATTCTAAGCACCTTCACGTTGACATTGAAGAATAACCCTCACAAAGGCTAAAGAAAAGAGCTGAAGAAAAGAGCCCTTTTAAATGGCTCCTTTGTCAATTTTCTTTCCAAATCCATTTCCTACTCCTATAACTTTCCCTTCAATGTGATTATTACCTTATCTGACTTTTCATGCTGCTATGTTTGTCAGACTCTATCATAAAGGTATATGAAACGGATAGCTTTTAATGCGATTCAGTTTTATGTCGGCTAACTGTTAAAGCACTTGCAGACATACTGTAATTCTAAATCCCACAGTAAAGTAAGTAGTTTTTCAAGGGCAACAAAAGTGGCAGGGAGCAATAATCAGTAGATAGGACCATTAATATGGGGATTGGATACCGAAAATATATCTATGGTTTTAAGTTAATTATCTCAGTTCCAGTCTCCTTGTGTGTGGCAGATACATCACCAAAGAGCAATATGATGACTCACAAGGCACATTAGTCAAATGTCAATCCCTGGATAGTCAACTACAGCCCTAGGTTTTCTGCTTCACTTTCTCAGTTCCACAAGTGCTGTGGGGATTGTTGTTTGTTTGTTTGGCTGGCTGATTAGTTTTTTACTCTATTTTTATTTTAAACCTAGCTACATAGTGCAAAATATGTTTTAAGAGGTGGACATTTTCATTTTTTATCATTAGGTTTCAAAAGCATCTTGAATTCAATGTGGTGAGTATTCAAAGTAAAATCTCTATATTCTATTTTAAAGCAAAGTACACAGCATAAAGGATGGAGAGGTTATCAAATCATGACTTGTAAAATGAAAGGCATCCATAAATACATTGTGGTCTATACTTAATCCACCACGAGAAACATCCAATACAACTTGTCTCTGACATACTACCAAAGAACAAGGCCAACCAGTTATGGTCAGTTACTCAGCACTCAGTAAAACAGATGCTTACAGGATGTTTTACCTAAAAATGTTTCCTTGCTTTTAATAGCTGAGTAGTACTCCATTGTGTAGATGTACCACACTTTCTGTATCCATTCCTCTGTTGAGGGATATCTGGGCTGCTTCCAGTTTCTGGCTATTATAAATAAGGCTGCTATGAACATGGTGGAGCATGTGTCCTCATTACATGATGGAGCGTCTTGTGGGTATATGCCCAGGAGTGGTATGGCTGGGTCCTCTGGTAGAACTATGTCCAATTTCCGGAGGATCTGCCACACTGATTTCCAGAGTGGTCGTACCAGTTTGCAATCCCACCAGCAATGAAGGAGTGTTCCTATTTCTCCGCAACCTCTCCAGCATCTGCTGTCACCTGAGTCTTTTATCCTAGCCAATCTGACTGGTGTGAGGTGGAATCTCAGAGTTGTTTTGATTTGCATTTCCCTGATGACTAAGGATGTTGAACATTTCTTTAGGTGTTTCTCAGCCATTTGGTGTTCATCAGTAGAGACTGAATGTTCTGGCAGCGTGTGTATAGTAGAAGATTGCAAATTCGATCATCAATAGGAGGAAAGGACCTCGGCCTTGTGAAGGTTTTGTGCCCCAGTGTAGGGGAATGCCAGGGCCAATATTTGGGAAAAGATGGGGTGACAGGCATGGGGAAGGGGGAGGCAAAATTTGTTCTTGTTGTTTTTGTTTGTTTGTTTGTTTTTTGGAGGGGAACCTGGGAAAGGGAAAATTTACATGTAAATAAAATATCTAATAAAAAAAAGGAAAAAAATGTTTCCTTGCTTGCATTCATGAGTTTACTGAACAAGTGAATGTGTGGTACTTGGGCCTTCACTTTGTATCTGTCTCCTTTACTTGGGTTCACCCTCTAACCTATCTTAACAAACCCCTACAAGGCTGAAGACACTGATGATGTAAGTCCTAAACTAGCATTTGTCTTAGATGCCACAAAGAACTAAACCTCAGAGGACAGACCACTACTCCCGACAAGGGTAATTGTCCATAAAGGTGAACACTGCAACCTGAAATAGAAACAATCATTTCCCAAGAACAATTTGTTTTCTCTAGAAATGAGAACCTGTTCAGATTGCTTTGCTGGGCCATAACCTAATTACAGGTCAATGAAAACAAAACACTGAATTCATCCTATAGTTTTTTCTGGTTCCCCCCATTTAAACCTCCCATCCATGGCAGTGCCCCAAAGACAGATTTAGAGTTTCTGATACCTCTTTACTTACTCCTCTTGCTAATGTGACTACATCGAATGATCCTCCTCTCCCCGATTTTCACTCTTACTCATCTCTTTAGCTGCTATACTGGGGACAGGTGACCACAACTACATTGCTGCAGCTGCACCAGAAGTTTGCTGTATAACTTCTGATTTTCTACTAACAAGTCATGAGTACTAGATAGTTCATTTACAGAAATGATTCTTGCTATTCTCTTAAAACAAAATATCTAATGTAAAGTGAACAGTCTAACAAAATATAGAACATAAACTTCTGAAATGGTTACTCCTGGGACTAATTGAATTGGAAAGAAAAGTAACCCTTGGCAACATTTGATATATTGTACTTGCATAGGTCCTTTAGAGATGTTGAACCTGATGCGCTAGTCTGTTTCTTGGAGGAGAGCACACTGTAATATGTCTCTTATTTTATTTCTCTATGTGTGTGTGTGTGTGTGTGTGTGTGTGTGTGTGTGTGTGTGTGTGTGTGTATGTTTTAGTTTGCATACCTCAGACATTCAATGGTAGAGGAGAACAGGAGGAGGATGTGGAGGTAATAGATGAAGCACACTCTATCCATGGGAAACATAATCACAAGCCTTCGGGCGCTTCAAGTACTGAAGGAAGTGTTTTCGCTGCACCATAAGCATAAAATAGATTAAGACAAATCAGAGTGGAACAGCCAAAAGTAGATAAGATGCTGTAATCACATTCAAATTATTCATCACTTATGGTCCCCAGATTTTCTAAAATTCTATCTCCTCCCTATCTCCTTAAGTCCTCCTCCACCAACATGTGTCTATTTTCTTATAAGCAGCTTAGTCTGTGAAGAATTGATGCTGAACTCATCAGCAACTTTGAAGAATGCAATTGAACACCAGGCTTTCCTGAGAGGATTCTGGCTTTCTAATTTGGATGTGAGTTTAGCTAATAAAGCACCTTATAGGTTTCCTACTTTCAAAAAGGAGAGAAGGGGGGGGAAGGAAGAAGGAAGAGGATGGAAGAAAGGAACAGGAAACTGAAGGGAAGACTAAAGAAAGGAAAAGATTAAAAACAAAGAAAACCCTCTGGTTTTCCTCTGCCCTCAGGCAAACTCTTTAAATGTATCTGGGAATTGGCTACAAGGGCCTTCCCATCTGGTAAAGCAGTCGCAGGCTCACAGGCTATCCTGCATAGCTCATTGCCTTCCTGAATCTGAGGGAACTCGCTGGAGATTTTCACTCTAGAGCTGTCAGCTGGTGAGGCACTCCACAGTCACCTTTGACCTCTGTCCCTAACCCACACAGACTCATTCCAGGCTGTCACACTGGATCATCCTCTCTGGTTCACTGCACAGCAGTCGAGCCAACAATCGGCATGTCCTTTCTCCCATCTGTACATTCTAGTTTAGGCTGGGTCAGGAGAGATGTCACTGTTTCTCTGCCTCATTCCTGACAGCTCTCTGATTTCCAGCATTTAACTTTATAAACACCCGCTTGCAAAGCCCTGAAGGCAAGTGACAAACATGCTGGTAAATGCAGCATTGTAAGAATATTTGTTTGTTTAAAGGAGCATTGAAGCACCCTTCTAAGCACTGCCAACCTATTTTGTTTCCCGTCTTTTCTATCTTCCTGAGTATTACAAATTGTTAGCGTCACATGCTATTTTTCAAGGCTCATTTCCAGTGCCACCTGCTTTGCAGAGCCTTCCTCAGTTGTCCCACAGCTAGTGAGGATTAATCACTGTTGTGTCATTTCTAAGCATTTGCCAATGCATATTTTCTCTACATATTTCTTTCAAACAAACAAGGATTTACTACTCCACTGTATTCTCTCCTTGGGTCTCTCATTAGATATTCAGTATATAGTTATGGGCAAGTAGTCGGAAACATCTCTCAGTCTAACAGGGCATTTGCATGGCATTCCTTGCTTAATGAGTCTAGGTTATTAAAGGACCTTTAAGGACAGAATTATTTGTTATCCGATGTGGATTGAGCAGAGTTATATAAAACAAAGGCAGTAATTTTTATAACAAACTTGAGTAAAATTTTTTCCCAATCATTACTAGATCCTTAATCTTGAGCCAGGTATTAGGTATATTTGCCATGATCTTTAGCATATCCCTATAACAATAACTTGCTAAAACATATATTATGAAGGCTAAACCTATACATATTTAAAATCATAGAAAATTTACATGTACACCATGATAATATTTAAATAGTATATGCTTCATCCACATTAAGGAAAAGAGAGAATACCAAAGCAGGAGTCCATGTGAGTTGACCATTAATAATTTTAGTGCAATGGGAATATGACAAAGATTCATTAGCTAAATCCATGCCACGTTTATCAATGCATCTAAAGTAAATGAAATTCAGTGACAATGTCACTTTGTAAACTTCCAAGACCCTTCCTCCACTGACTTCTTTGATTCTTCACCCAATATCTTCACCTAACGTTGAAAGAAAGATCTCCCCTCAAATGCATAAGATGTCAGTGTGTACC
The DNA here is from genome assembly GCA_019843815.1 of Montemys delectorum. NCBI lineage: Eukaryota > Metazoa > Chordata > Mammalia > Rodentia > Muridae > Montemys > Montemys delectorum. Next base: position 16,315 of record JADRCD010236735.1, read on the forward strand.
TGTTTGTTCCCATTTGTGATTTTTTTGCATTGCATTTATGCACATATATGCACATGAGTGTGTTTGTACGGTGGAATTACTACATTAAAGAGGATTATTAAAGTCTAAGTGGTCATGATATTTTCACAGACCTAGCATGAAGAGATATCTCTGACTTTATACTCATTTTCTCACTTTGGAATGTTTTTTCCAATAATAAGTTGTATTTTCTTTTTCTTTTTCTTTTTTCTTTTCTTTTTTTTTTTTTTTTTTAGATATTTTCTTTATTTACATGTAAATTTCTCTTTTCCCAGTTTCCCCTCCAAAAAACAAACAAACAAACAAAAACAACAAGAACAAACCCCTGTTGCCTCCCCCCTCCCCATGCCTGCCACCCCACCCTCTCCCACTTATTGGCCCTGGCATTCCCCTACACTGGGGCACAAAACTTTCACAAGGCCGAGGTCCTTTCCTCCTATTGATGATAGAATTTGCAATCTTCTACTATACACATGCTGCCAAAACATTCAGTCCCACCATGTATAGTCTTTGGTTGGTGGTTGGGTCCCTGGGAGCTGAGGGTACTAGTTAGTTCATATTGTTGTTCATCCTAAGGGGCTGCAAACCCTTCAGCTCCATAGATCCTTTCTCTAACTCCTTCATTGGGGACCATGTAATAAGTTGTATTTTCATTGATTTTTTTTTTTTTTTTTGCATTCAGAAACATCTGGTCAAATTCTGTCAGAAAAGAATCTTATTGTACTTACAGATGTGAAAACAGAAGGACAAAAGAACTCCGACTTTGGAGTGTTAGAGTTTCAAGCTGAATTCATCCCAACAGATTCATCTTTTGAATACTCCTAATCTATCTGGGAATGTTTTTGTGGGAGACTGAAAATTTCAGGAGATAGAAGGGCCTAACTGGTAAAAGTGCATATAGACTGGATGTGACATTTATACTCACTCCTGCTTCTGAACTTACCTTCTGTTTGTCTACTATTAGGAGAATAACATCATAATAGGTTTCTGGGAGGTTTTGGGGTCACAATAAGGCAAAAGTAACCAATGCCTTGTGTTCCAAGTATTTAACTACATTGTGTGGCCACGTTAAGGATACATGCCTTGTTTGTTTTTTCTACTCCTGAGGCACACTTTTATATGCATAATCTTTTTAAAGTGATGGTTTGGGCAGTGAAAAGGAAATTCTTCTTTTTCCTTCCCTTATTATGAGTAATTATTACAGTTCAAAGCAATGATTTAGTCCTATAGTACTCATACTAACATACACAAAACATAATAGTCAAAGGAAAAAAGTCTTTGCAAGAGTCTTATTATCTAAACACTAGATAGTTTGCAATGTTATTAAACAGAATAAGAAGTGAGTTAAGGTCCCAAGGCTCCACATCAAAGAAACCCACATGAATTAAAATTACCTGTATGTTATGCCTGATTTAGTTAAACTCTTGGAACAATAGCATCCTGGTCAGTACAAGACTAGTGATAATCAATTCAAAGCACTACTTTGAGGTTTAGACAATCTTGTGTGATATTAGTCCTGTGAACTGAGATAAGGCTTCAATACTTTTCTGTTGTCAGTCCACTTATTTGTTTCTCTCCATGTAAATCAGTACATAACACACAATTTATAGTTTAAATGAGGAACTGAACTACAGTAGTATGAAGTTTGTAGTACACAGCTATGACCATAAAGATTAGCACTCCAACATAGGAGAAAAAGTTGCTATCATCTGTGAGATGGTGTAAGTACATCTTCTGTGAGATGGTGTAAGTA
>JADRCD010236735.1:18095-34004 GCA_019843815.1 Montemys delectorum
CATCTTCTGTGAGATGGTGTAAGTACATCGTCTGTGAGATGGTGTAAATACATCGTCTGTGAGATGGTGTAAGTACATCGTCTGTGGGATGGTGTAAGTACATGTGACTGGAATCTTTTCCACTGGAAAGCACACAGCATATGGCATACAGCATTCTACAGCTGATGAACAGTCGGTACACAGGACTAATTTGAGAACTTGGTATAGTGAGAACAAAGACAGCTTCTATGATTAAAACATGGAAAAGTATAGGAAAGAGGATTTCCAGAGAGAAGCCACAGTTTTAGAAGCAGCTATAATTAGAGTAACAACTTGAAAGGATTTAGGAAAATCCTACATAAGCCAAATGCAGGTTTTCATTCGATGTGACAGGAATTTCCCCACTAGATCTTTCACATTTCTGGCTGTGTCTCTAATCTCTGTAGTCTCTCTAGAAATGAGTGCTTCATTTTTCCTTTACTGTGAAGGTAGAAAAGACTTTACATTTCCCTTTCCTCCTCTTTTCTGTTCAGAGATATCATTTTAGGGACTGTGTCTCTTACATTTTTCCTATTAAATATTTTCGAACTGAAGGAATAGCCATGAGAAGTGTTCTGGGATACACCAGATCTGCCATGAAATAGAACTGAACTAAAACTCTACTAATGCTGTGGAGTTTGTACCCCTATAATCTACATGTTAGACTAAATTGGCATTTTGTGCATATGGTAGAACTGAGTGGCAGCTGAGAGTAATATTAACAATCACTGAAATGGCTTATTAGTCTCCCTTCCCTGAAACATGACCATTTTGAAATTACTAGATGCTTTGGTAAAGATAAAGTGATGCTTGTGTGGTATAACATGTATATTATGATCATGCATCCTACCATTCTCTACGCAAAGGCTCTGAGTCAGAAAAGTAGATAATATCTTGGGGTTATGTGGAAAGCCTGTTTTTTATGATGATTATTCAATCCTTACTTCTGTTCACCAACCAAAGGCTTCATGCCAACCACATTAACCCAGACTTTGCAGGTAAGGGTAATGTTTCTGTCACTGCGACTCAGGAGTATCACCTCTCTCTGGGTTCCCAGATTCTACACAGTGGCAATATTTGCCAGATGCATTAGTTACTTTTCTAATTACTCTGAGAATACTGATAGAATACTGGCAACAACAAAAGAGTTTTATGTTGGTTCATGTACTCATGGTAGGAAATGCACATCTCTTGAATGTGCTCAGTCTATGGTGGTAGGAACTTGAAAAGAACTTTGTCTTATGATTGCTTTTTACTGCTGTGGTAAATGTGATGACCAAGATCAATTTATGAGCAAAGTGATTTATTTGGCTTACATGGTCCAATCATAGTCTGTCCTTGAGGCAATCTACAGAAGAAAATAAAGACAGGAACTGGACAGGGAAAATGGAGTGATGCTGCTTACTGACTTGTTCTCCGTCTTTATTTATTTGCCTTATACATTCCCTTATGTGATATATTTTAATTAAAATGTAATTACATTATTTTCCTTCCTATACTCCCCTCCATATCCATATCCTTGACAAATTGATAGGCTAGTTTCTTTGATTATTATTGGTACATATATTATTATAGATATATATTACTGAGTCTATATGTTTTTTGATGTCAGGGCTGACCACTGTAAATTAGTTAACAAATTAGGGTATTCATTTTTGGGTAAGGCTAATTTCACCTTTCTTGTTATCACTAGTGTGGTGTTTAAATAATAATGGTTCTCATAGGCTCATATATTTGAATGTTTAGTCATCAAGGTGTCAGGCTCTACTTGAGAAAGATTAAGAGATATTATTGCCTTTGTGAGGTACTTGTAATCTTGCTGGAGAAAGTTTGTCACAGGGGATGGGATTTGAGGTTTCAAAAGCCCAAGCCAAGCTCAGTATATTACTTTCCTTGCTGCCTGTAGATTCGATTATAAGACATTCAGATACATCTTCATTATCATGCCTTTCTGTATGCTACCAAGCCTCCCACTAGGCTCTGTGCCATGACAATAATGGACTGACCCTTTGAAGCTGTAAGCTTCAAGTTAAATGCCTTTTTTAAATAAGTGTTTCCTTGGTCATGTCTTTTTTCAGCTATAGAATACTGAATAGAACAACTAGTAACTTATAATTTTTTGTCTAAGGGTGAGTTACCCTGATATTTCATTCCATGTGCATTAGTTGTCTACTAATATTGTCACTATTCAAGACTTGCTGAGGTATATGTAGGAGATACAGTTTCACAACCAATCTCCTAGTTCTCTGGCATTTATAATCTTTTCACCTCATTGTCTGTAAATGTTCCCAAACCTTAGGTGTAGGAATCATGTAGATGATGTAACTACTGGTGTTGAACTCTCTATGATCTGTTGATTTCTGTATTGTGACCAGTTGTGATTTTTCCATAATGGTCTCCAGTTTCTGAAAAGAGAACTTATTTGATGGTATGTCAGAGCTACATCTGAAGGCATAAGTTTTACAATTTTGTAAGATTTTATGCTATGCTGGTGTAATGAAATAGTGTTAGCAGGGTCTCTTCTAAAACGGATATCATGAGCCCAAGGAAGCTGGCAATATTTTCCTGAATGGGATTTAGGTCCCACTAAATACCTATTGGTTACCAGCAAGTTATGAGAATAATACTCTAAATTTAGTGACATTTGGCTATGCTGGTCAGAGTGGTGGCTCATATATATCACGGATGGATGGAATTATTGATTGCTTACCATCATTGAAACCTTGCACTGTACTTTCTTATAGGATGAAAGCTACATAGGAAGGAGGCTTCTAGATTATATCCTGCTTAAATCATTTGTGTTTTGTGTTCAAAGTATGTAATTTTTAAGCAATAAGTACTCACCTTCAACTTCTGAAAGGGAACCAAAGGTAACAGTGATAGCTTATATTGCTTGGAGAGTCATTTTGACTACCATGTCCAAAACTCAAACTGAGGTTTCCTATGCTTGGTACTAGAATTTTTGGTTGATACTCTACAGATCTTGTGGGGGGCATTGCCAATCCAAGTGATATAACTTCATTTAATGTGAAAGATTAGGATTAGTGGCCTTGTTGGAGGAGGTGTGTTGCTTAGAGTGATATTTAAGGTTTCAAGTATCCATGTCAACCCCTCCTATTCCCTCTCCCCCATTTTTCTGTCTTTCTCGGTCTCTTAGACTCATGTCCCAGATAGTCCTCTCTGGCTATGATGTCAATGAGCCACATCTTAACCAGACTGAAATGTACTAGGAGGAACAGTGTACCAATGTACTCCACCCATGGGTCAGGAAGTGACACTATATGAGCTCCAAGGGCTTCATTATCTCCATTCCAAAACCCATGTTTCCTGTAGCTCACCTGAAGTCCATCTTGGACTGACTCCACTTACTATCTGAAACTTTCGTCCATAGGCATTCAATTTCATGGCAATTTCCAAAATTCTAATTCTCTTGAAATTTAGCTTTTACTTTCATGGCTTTGAACATTTGGGATTGTAGCCTGTCTCTCCATGACATTTCTTACTATGAATTGGTCACCTCAGTAGTTTTTTTTTTGTTTTTTGTTTTTTTTGTTTTGTTTTGTTTTTTGTTTGTTTGTTTGTTTGTTTGTTTGTTTTTTTGAGACAGGGTTTCTCTGTATAACCCTGGCTATCCTGGAACTCATTCTGTAGACCAGGCTGGCCTTGAACTCAGAAATCTGCCTGCCTCTGTCTCCCAAGTCTTGGGATTAAAGGCATGCGTTACCACCGCCCAGCTACCTCAGTAGTTTTTTAAGTGGAAATTTGGCCCTAGCCCATATAATCCTTGTCTTGTACACACCTACAAAGTTAGATTATCTAGATGATGTCAAGCCCCACTGCTATTACATGAAGACTATGGGGATTCATTGAAAATAACAAAACCAGTCTTGGCTTCTTGATAGTCTTCTATCTAGATTTATGTCAAGTGGATACAAGCCATAGTCATCTGAAAAGCAGGAAATTATTTGAGAAATGCCTCCATAAGACTAGGCTGTAGCCAACCAATAGGGCATATTTTTAATTGTAGATTGATGTGAAATGGTCCAGGCCATTGTGAGTGTAGAAACTCCTGGGCTTGTGGTCCAGATTAAGAAAGGTAAAAGGAGCAAACCAGTATGCACTATCATTTGGTGCTCTCTGCATCAGTACCTGGATAACTTGTTTGAGTTCCTTTCCTGACACATTTCAGTGAAAAAGTCTGATGTGAAAGTGTAATCCAAATAAACCATTTTCTTTCTAACTTGCTTTGGTCATGGTGTTTCATCATAGCAATCATAACCCTAAGTAAGACAGGCTTATGATTCAGGAGGTAGGTTGTCAAATACAGTCCTCCAAATTTTCTATTGAGTCAGTTTATTTCACAGAGGTTCAAAGAATGATTTTCATTGACCACAGAGGGTGAGTTTTAATAAGTGTTTAATAAGTGTTTTATTATAGAGAGTTTAAGAGAATGAAGAAAGGCAGAGATCTGACATAACAGGAAGTTTCCCTAGGAGTGGTAAACCAAAGGAATCTAACTAACTTTGAGTTTGGCAGCATGGAAAAGTCAGGGAGATAAACAAGTCAATTCAGTTCCCACTGTAGGTGTCTAGTTGTTTTACAGGCTCAGTCATATACTAGTCTCATGTACTGTATTTTGTTCGTTTTTTTTTTTTGTTTGTTTGTTTTATTTTATTTATTTATTTATTTATTTTTTTTGTTTAAAAAATCTTGACTCCTTTAGTGGGAAAGTGATAAGGAAAATTCAAATTCTGCCTTCTGTCTTTCTAGAAGACAGAAGAGGCTGAGGCAGAACAAAAGATATTGTGACTTAAAAACTTCTGGTATCTCTGGTCTTCAGCATGAATACCACTTTCTACAGGGTCAAGAACATTACCAGATTTGAGCCCAGGGGAAGAGATTAGTCAATATCTGGGTTTTTTTCACACTAAATTACTTCTCTATCTTCTGTTCTCTTCATTGCCAGGTGGAAACAGTTGTATCTGGAATCCATTTCACTATAGCTGCACTGGTAAGGGAGTCAACTTTTCAGAGGTCCTATGCAGACCTTGTGTGCTAGACTTTTGAACTGAAGACCTGAAAGAATGGCACTCATTACAATCTGATGCTATAGACCATCTGACTTCAGTTTTGGTGTACTTTTGTACGTGGATGTAATAAAGAAAGTAATGATCCAAGGAAGGTCGTTTGAGTTCAAGAAAAACATGATCAGAAAAACAAGTAAGTAAAGGTCAGCAAGCATGTATTAAATAAGCAGCCTTTCTTAAAATTTTCTGAGGACAGACCAATTTAAAAACAATTACCTGGCATGTAAGATTATATCGGTGAAATCATGAAAGCAAGGCAAAAAGCCATATCCAGATTCAGGCTACACTGACCAAATTGGATTCTATCGCTATGCTCCAACAGCCAACAAGAATAAATGCGTCTTATAAATTAAATGTCAATAATGTTCGAGCTGATCTCAGAACAGGATATCTTTAGAGCCAGCACTTTATGCATCAAAACACTCTTTTCTAATTAAGATATCAGGTAAGTTCTCAGCTATTCTAACTGAATCTAGATTATCTTCTGGAAAGACCTATATTGATCAAGTCAGATCAATTCTTCATACTCTCATACACTTTGAAATCTTTCCTTTGAAATAATTTTCATACAAAGTCCCCCAGTTTTCTCCACATATGAACAGATACGATTACCTGTTTTTTTTTTTTTTTTTTTGTTTTTTGGTTTTTTTGACCTTCCCCATGAGTCATATCTTTTTGATATAACATGAAGTATCCTGCTAGAAATTTAGCCCATGCAAATGGCTGGAGCATTGAGAGAATATGAAAACTGACTTGGGGATCAAGAATAAGAAGGAACAAGAGTCTAAAAAAGGAATTTATTTCATCTCTTTAACAGAACAAACACTCAATTTTTTTCAACGAGGAGACAATAAATGGAATTAGAGAAAAAGATTTCTCAGTGTCTTACATTTCATATGAAACTTTAATGGACAAGCAATGCTATGATTTTACATAAGAGAATCACCAAGTTGTGATTTTTATTTAAATTGTAAATCAGCTATTCCAAAGATTGGATTATATGTGCGATTTTCTGAAAATAATAAATAATTTTATATAGAAATGTTTCATTGATTGAAGACACAGAAGCATGGAAACTTCTTGGAATTTTAAACCTCAGAGCTCATCATTTTCTTCTTCCAAATTTTCTTATATGCTTAGAAAACAGTCAATGAACTACATTATACTATTTATTTCCATTTAAGTATTTCAGAGTCACTCAAATTCAAAAGATAAAAGATGACAAAATCGGTAACTGTATTTCCACTCTATGCTCAGTACTATCAATATTACTTATGCTACGATCAACAAGGTATTCAACAATTTGAAAATCTTGTCATAGTAACAAAGCAACTGTAGATATGTTCTTTCTCTATCCTAAGGCATTTGTGTGTGTGGGGGGGCATCCCTCTGAGCATTCTGGAGGGGGAGTGTGGGAGAAGTGAAAAATAAATTGGAAAGTATTAAACTCCATATAGGTAGTTAAGGCACAGAGAAGCCATTAGCTATGGCTGGCCTGGGGAGTGGAGAGAGAGAAAGGGGTGAGAGGGGGGAGACAGAGACAGAGAGACACAGAGAGATAATGTTGGTGCTTTCTATGCAACATTATAGTTTCTGTCTCTAAATAGTAGTATGCATCAGTTGACCAGTAGCTTTGGGGAGCTCAAAGTTTAGCACACCAAGAAGAAAAGAGAACAGAAGAGATCAAGGATAATTTATTACTACTTCTTCATGATTACATCTAGCAATCTCTGTACCTGACTCAATTAATTTAAAAGAACTAAGGCTGCTGTCTCATTTTTACCTCTAACTTCAATGCACTGTTTTAAAATAGAAGGTTGAGTAGATCCTTAGAAAAATGACAAGTCAAAGTATTCTAGAATGGCGACTAATAGATGTAAAGCATACCTATGAGAGTTGACCCAGCAAAGAAGAAATGAAATTCTTAAATAACAGCAACAGTAAGATAGAGGCTTGTCACAAGGACAGAAGAAACACACTGAAAGGCTCAGCATTAGTAATTTACAAGATAACTCACGTCACTATGAAGATGTAAAACAGTATTTTCAATATATTTCTACAAGATTTTATTCATTTTTTAAAATTAATTAATTTACTTTTTTTATACTCCATATTTTATTCCACCCACCTGTCTACACTCCAGCTCTTCCACATTCCATACCTCCTCCCCATCCCCCTGTCTTCATGTGGATGCCTCCACCCACTCACTGCAACTGATCTCTAAACTCCCTGGGGCCAGCAGTCTCATGAAGGCTAGTTGCATCGTCTCAGAATAAACACAAACCCAATAGTCCTCTACTGTATGTGTGTTGGGGGCCTCATATCAGCTGGTGTATGCTGCTTGTTTGATGGTCCACTGTTTGAGAGCTCTCAGGGGTCCAGATTAATTGAGACTGCTGGATTGTCATTCTCCTCAGTTTCTTTCAGCCTTCTCTAATTCAACAACAGGGGTCAGGGTCTTCTGTCCATTGCTTGGGTGCAAATATCTGCATATAATAAATAATTTAAGTAATAAATAAATGAATATATAAGTGAAAAGGTGTATATTCCTTACTGAAGAATTATGACTAACTATAAAGGGGCTGTGGTTTTTTATTAAGTGCAGTTTATCTCATTTTGAGTATGGTTCATGATCATTGTTTCAACAGCAAAGATAAAACTATGGCAATGGACTTGAAGTTCTTATCATATAGATCTTTCATTTGCTTGGATAGAGTTACACCAAGGTATGTAATATTATTTGTGGCTATTGAGAAGGGTGTCATTTCCCTAATTTCTTTCTCAGCCTGTTTATCCTTTGAGTAGAGGAAGGCTACTGATTTGTTTGAGTTCATTTTATATCTAGCCACTTTGCTGAAGTTGTTTATCAGCTTTAGGAGTCCTCTGGTGGAATTTTTGGGGTCACTTAAGTATACGATCACATCATCTGCAAATTGTGATATTTTACTTATTCCTGTCCAATTTATATCCCTTTAACTTTCTTTTTTTGGTCTCATTGCCCCAGCTAGAACTTCAATTACTATGATGAATAGGTAGGGAGAGAGAGCAGCCTTGTGTAGTCCCTGATTTTAGTGGGATTGCTTCAAGTTTCTCTCCATTCAGTTGAATGTTGGCTACTGGTTTGATGTATATTGCTTTTACTATATTTAGGTATGGGCCTTGAATTCCTGATCTTTATAAGACTTTTAACATCAAGGGATGCTGAGTTTTGTCAAATGCTTTTTCAGCATCTAATGAAATGATCATGTGGTTTTTTGTTTGTTTTATTGATTGTTTTTCAACTGAGGAATATCAAATGGCCCAGAAGCACCTAAAGAAATGTTCAACATCCTTAGTCATCAGGGAAATGCAAATCAAAACTACCCTGAGATTCCACCTCACACCAGTCAGAATGGTTAAAATCAAAAACTTAGGTGGCAGCAGATGCTGGAGAGTATGTGGAGAAAGAGGAACACTCCTCCATTGCTGGTGGGAATGCAAGCTGGTACAATGCCTCTGGAAATCAGTTTGGTGGTTCCTCTGAAAATTGGACATAGTATTACCTGAGGACTCAGCTATACCATTCCTGGGCATATACCCAAAAGATGCTGCAACATATAATAAGGACATATGCTCCATTATGTTCATAGCAGCCTTATTTATAATAGCCAGGAGCTGGAAAGAACTCAGATGTCTTTCAACAGAGGAATGGACACAGAAAATGTGGTACATCTACACAATGGAGTACTACTCAGCTATTAAAAATAAATTCATGAAAATCTTAGACAAATAGATAGAACTAGAAAATACCATTCTGAGTGAGGTAACCCAATGACAAAAGAAAGCACATGATATACACTCATGGATAAGTGGATATTAGCCCAAAAGCTCCAAATAACTAGGATACAATTCACAGACCATATAAAGCTTAATAAGAAGGAAGATCAAAGTGTGGGTGCTTCAGTCCTTCTTAGAAGGAGAACAAAATACTCACAGGAACAAATATGGAGATAAAGTGTAGAGCAGAGACTAAAGGAAAGGCCACCCAGAGACTGTCTCTCCTGGGGATTCATCCCATATACAGTTACCAAACCCAGACACTATTGTAGATGCCAAGAAGTATATGCTGAAAGGAGCCTGCTGTGGCTGTTTCCTGAGACGCTCTGCCAGAGCCTAACAAATACAGAAGCAGAAGTTAGCAGTCAACCTTTGGACTGAGCATGGGGTTCCTAATAGAGGAGTTAGAGATGGGACTGAAGGAGTTGAATGGGTTTGCAACCCTATGGGAAGAACAACTATATCAGCCAACCAGACCCCCCAGAGCATCCAGGGACTAAGCCACCAATGAAGGAGTACACATGGCTCTAGCTGAATATATAGCAGAGTATGGCCTTGTCATGCACCAATGAAAGGAGAGGTTCTTGGTCCTATGAAGGCTCTCAATAAATGCCACTGTGTAGGAGAATTTAAGGTGGGGAGGTGGAAATGGGTGGGTGGAGGAACACCCTAATAGAAACAGGGGGATAGAGGATATGATAGGATGTTTCTGGGAGGGAGGGAAACTGGGAAAGGGGATAACATTTGAAATGTAAATAAAGAAAATATCCAATTTAAAAAAAAAACTATGGTAATGGAACAAGACTGACCCTGTATTATAGAGCATGTCCAAACCCATCAATATAAGTTAGGGTTCTCTGAAGGAATTGGACATATATAAAAGACACATTGCAAAGAGAATTTGTTATATTAGTTTCTCAATGATGACTAAGTATACACTGGAGAGGCTGAGATCTTATTAGCTGCTCAGTGCAGGAGGCTGGATACTGTCTGCCTTGTACTGAAGGCCTGGAAGATACCTGGAGACGTGCTTGGTATTGGTCTATGTTGAAATGTTGAAGAAGTTGAATTCTGTTGTTAGAGTCCTATGATGGCAGCTGTAACTGTAACAAAGAAGAATCACTCACCAGCAAGTAATAAAGGCAGAGTGGAAAAAAAGGAACACTGATTTTTGCCTCAGACCTTTTTATAGTCTGGGCAGTGGGCAATGCTGCTGCCCACGCTTAGAACAATCTTCTGACCTCAGTTATTGTTCTAGAAAATATACCCATTGATCTACCCAGAGCTATATCTTACTTGATTGCAGCTTGTATCATTTTGAAAATCCAGTCCAACTTTCATACGACATGAACCAAATGATGAAGGGTAAAATCACCAATGGTTAATAATGCTGTCTTCAGTTACCTTAAATCCTGAGTCTTGCTGTTTTGATTCTCATGCAAAAAAAAAAAAAAAAAAAAAGCCACATGGAAATAATAACACATCAGTCACCCAGTTTGATGGGCATTTTACCAAATAACAAATATGTCACGAAACTGCTAAGTTCACAAAAAAGAAAACTGAAAGGCATTTTTAGATCAGAGGAGACTATATTCATGACAGCTGAATTCAACATCCTTTGGATGAGATGACACACCAGAACAGAAAAATGACCATGGGTAGAAAAGGAGTGTGTAGATTAGTAAACTGTATTGTAGCAAAGGTCCCTGTCAGTCTTGGCATATATACCATGGTTTTATAGAATGGTAAAATTCTACAAATTCAGATGAAAATATCAGGACAGATTTTGTGAGTTAAACAAGCTCTGGGAAGAAAACTTTATTTATTTCCCATAGTGCTTTTCAACCTCCTCTGAAATTCCACGGAACACAAGTCTAAAAAATCCATGTTACCCAGTATGATAAAAGAGTTGAATTTCAGAATAAAACAATGAATGAAAAGTCAATGTCTTCAACTTACTCTTCTGGAGTTTAATTATTGAAGGCCCTAGTGGTGTCACATCCAAAGGCGCTGTTTTAACTCTCTGTATCCCCATACGCTCTTTGAAAAATGACATTTATCTTGTCATTGACATAGGCAGCTTTTTTTAAAAAAAATTAGGTATTTTCTTTATTTACATGTAAATTTCTCCTTTCCCAGTTTCCCCTCCAAAAAACAAACAAGCAAACAAACAAACAAACAATCACAACAAGAACAAACTCCTGTTGCCTCCCCCATCCCCATGCCTGCCACCTCACCCTTTCCCACTAGGCTTCTTTTTGAGGGTAAAACTCTGAGTTACTTAAATTTTCATGATTTCAACCAATGTTTGCATTGTTCATTATTTATATATGCACTAACAGTTCATATGGTTGTCATCTAGAATTCTGAATTATGGATATTGCAGAGTTTAGAAAATATACAAATGGAAGGAATATCAAAGTCCTGTTTTGATAATAAAAATATCTAATGATCCTTCAAAGAAAAATTAGGAATCCAAAGTTGACTTTGTTTTTATAAAAATAAATTGAAGGAAACTGAGAGATTGCCTAGTGGTTAACCTGAGTACAATTCCCAGGGCCTATATAGTGGCTCACAGTTAGTAGGATCTCAAATTTCAGGCAAGTCTATGGTGTCTTCTGACTTCCATGGGTACTACATTTAAATGGTAAAAAGAATACATGAAAACACACGCACATAAAATAAAAATGAATAAAATCAAAAAGTAGACAATTAACAAATTATCTTTTAAGGAGTTTTCTTTTCCCTCCTAATTATTAAGAAAGACACTTCTACACTCTTGTAAAAATGTTATTTTGAAAAAACATTATCAAGCAATTTTAGACAAAAGTTGGAAGAGTTAGCAGAAAAATATGCCTATCTCCATCACGTGCACGTATCAGTTAAAGACCTACCATGTGATCCTCCTGACTTTTATCTGTATGCATGCATATTCATATTTATCCTAATATTTACTTGCTAAACTGAGTGGAAAGATATTAGGAAGACAAGTCTCATTTTCAGTTCAAATATGTTCACAGTTTCACAAGGAAGCATTATTCAGAATTTGTGTTTAGAATTGTGATACTCATAAAACCTGGGTTCTTTTTAAATTTAGCCAATATTTCTAGATGTTATAATTAAATTGTGAACAACTTGATGTTTAAACTGCTTACTTATAGTTAACTTACTCATAGCTAAAAACTTTGCCATGTTTCCATCTTGATGATGTCCTCAATGGCTTTAGAAGATGTTTTACATGTTGGAAGTAAAATATTTTTCAAGCTATTTCATTTATTTTGTGTGTGTGCGAGTATCCTCAGATATGCATGACTCAGGGTCCCAGTATAGGAATGAAGTTAGAGGTCAACATTTTGACTTGGTTCTCCCTTTTGGTCTCATTTTGGGACAGAGTCTCTCCTTTCTACTGCTGTGCATCCACCCAATTTTCAAGTTTATCCTAGAATCTTCACATGGGAAAACTTGGATTACAGTTTTGAATTACCTCATCTCATGATTTTCATGTAGGTTCAGAATGGATCCTCAGGCGAATAGGCTGATGTTTCTAATGATTTTCCCTGGAGAATCACTGCCTCAGCCCACTTGTTTTTCTTTTCCTCTTTTTCTCTTTATTGTATATATAGTTCTTTAAAACATTAACTTCCTTATCTATTTGAGATTTTATGCAACTATGTATAATTGCTTTATATGATTAGTTGTATTTGCTGTTTATATTGACTGATAACAACTATCCTTTGTCTAAATTCTTATTTGTATTTCATCTTCTCTATGAATAAGAATAAAAGCAAAAATAAACAACTTTCTAAACAAAGATACTCTCAGATAGTTGGAAATGATGAAACCCCCATTAATGACCATCTACTTATTTCAGGAAATCCTTTTATGAGATTGAATTCATGTTCTTAAGTTCTGGGATACCCATGTTTTAGCTCTGTAGATTATCTTGCTTCCAGCCTGCTTTACCATGCAAGATAATTATCACAGAAATTGATGCAAAGAAAACAGATCTTGTATTTCTTGTGACCTTTGCCAATTTTTAATCAGAGAGGATTAATCATCACTGTTCTGCAGTGAACAAAAGTATTAATAAGATAATAGACTCAAATATTGGACAATATTCTAGAATCAGATGTGGATTTAAATAATAGTTCATGAGTTATGTATCCAGTCCCTGTGTGTGTTCATAATGATCTGGTATTTAAGTCTTTCACTTTAACAAAACAGATATATATTTTCATGTATAAAAGATGATGTGAATTTCCAGAGATTAAAAATTTAGAATTATGTAGAGAAATAATTACTTGAATCACAAGATTATTACAATAAAATTTTAGATTATATTTGTATTAGCTGCATTTTAATGCTCGTGAATAAAATAAATCATAAAATTTTCAAAATTGGATTACATGATAAATATTTACATAAATTACTTTATGAAACACACAAAGATTTAATAATACACAAGAACAGTTAACAAACACTTTATTATTAATATAAATTCAGGTTTTTCAAACAAGAAAAAGTAATAATCAATAACAATGATCCTGGACCATTAAACTCAGTCTTAAAACAAAACAAGTTGACAGGAAAAGATTTGTATGCAGCAGGGGAGGTAGGGTGGTAAGAAGTTGGGAAAGTATATTGTGTGAGAGGGGTCAATATACATTATATTTGCTTATGAAGCTGCCAAAGGACACATTTAAAGAGTAGAAAAATGAAAATACAATGGTAACACCCATTTCTATGCAGTATGTTACACAATTCATTTCTGTATAATATATAATGCTGACCAACATAAACTATAAAAAAAATTACAGATTTGATGAGCATGAGAAATTTAGGCTCAGGGAAAGATTCAGACTAAATACAATGTTTCAGAAGAAGCTACTTGGGAACCTAGATTTCACAATCCAAGTAAAATATATAAAAGAGGGGACAGAGAACTGTGTGATACTAAAAAATAGAGAGGAAGGAACACAGAAACTAAAGATTTAAGAAGGTCATGGAACATGGTAGGAGTTAAAGCAGAGGAACAAAGTGAATTAACGAAAGCTAAGGATGTTTGAAGAAATTTTATGAAACTCCAGTAATTTCTAAGGTAAGTTTGATACAGTTTTAAAAGAGGAGTTTAAATGAAGGTGCTCCACGTTAGTGACAATATCGCTACCAGAAGACACGGGTTATTAAATGAAAATCTCAGAGCCAGGCACAGGTTTCATCCCTAAAAGTTAATGGTCACAGAGGAAACATAGGTACCTAAAATTATGCACCCTATTGTCAATGATGTTTGCTACAAACTATAACCAGAGGGTAAGATACTGTTTTTGAAAACACAATATACTTTTGTTACAGGGCACAGAGAAATCTATCTTAAATTGGAGTAAAATCTCTCCCGGATGGCTAGCATTCAGACTGCTGGAAAGTGCTATGCAGACTCCTGGCAGAGTGAAGAAATCAACGGTCTTTTCCAGTGCTGGACCCTTCATACTAAGATACACTGACTTTTCTTGCAAGATGTATGCAACAGTATAATAGTGACAAGGCTGTTTATGGGTGGTAACCAACTGCTTTCTCAATTATATCAGAGACATATTTCATGGGAGGAAATTTATGCCTGACACTGTAAACCTAATTAAACCTCATAGTTAGGAAAGTGATAGATATTTTGTTCAATAGTCATGTTGCTAGACTGCCTACTAAGTATTTCTGCTCATCCAAAGATTTCTGCTGATCCTAATCTTAGTCAGAGAAGCTTTTTATATCAATGAGTACTTGGAGATACTAAGACTGAAAATAAGTGACTGTCAGTGTGCAATTGCACATGAGATATCTGTATCAACCTTGACCCCTGTCAAAATGTGTGGACTAACAGAGTTTGAAGTTGAGAAGGGCTGTGAAATACTACAGTCTGAACATGACATAGCTGTTGTACAAATGAATTCATAGTAGCTCTGATTTTCTACCCAAGATCATGCTGGTTAAGCATTCTAGCATGGAGTGAGTGGGTCTCTTGAGGCTTTGTATCTGGATGGCTATGAAACTTAAAATTGACAGCTGACGGGGGAAAGGAAATCATTATTATTTGGGATATGGCCACTGGTAAGTTAACAGTGCCCAAATGGCCGAGTCTATACTCATTAGGAATACTAATTGGAATTATGGTGTTTCAATAAATACATAAATTTAAAAGGAAGACAATGAAGTTGGGCAATAGTTATGATAATGGGTCCTCCATGTATTTGCAGAGTGAAGTGAGGACTGAATATGATTAATGTATACAATACTCCTTTACAAATAATATATACATATATATATACACATATGAAAATTATATATATATACATGTATCCATTTTATAAGTATATGTAAATACCACATATAAATATATACCATATATATGTATATATAGTATTTGTATATGCATATATGATTATTTTCAATCATTGAAAATTTTATTTTATTAACTCATTGAATATTGATTGAACATTGACCCATACCCCAGGAACTATTAGTTTTGATACTGTGGAAAAAAATAGTGAGTGGATATAAATTCTACCCTGTGTACTTCATGATTACTTGGATGTAAAATAAAGTAACAATTAATTGGTGAAAAATGTATAGTGTATCTTCCAATAGGGAAAAGGCAAAATAAATTAAAGAGACAGGATTGGTAAGAGTGAGTACTTCCTCAGAAGACAGTGTTTATGTAGCTCTAGAAACCAATTTATGGTAGAGTTAATTGCCATGACCAAATATTGTAATGGAGTATCCACCCTGAATTGACTCGGAACAGCAAAGGACAGAAAAGCAGAAGAACGTGCAGGGAACAGGAAGCATCGGATGCAATCAGAACTCGGATGGATACACGGTTAGGGGAAAATTAAGGGTATGTAATCATTAGAGACTCAAAAATGAAACTATTGGACAACTCTACACAGAGTAGTGACATTTGATTTGGCATACATTCCTTACTTCTGCATTACAGGTG
>JADRCD010236737.1:1188-13838 GCA_019843815.1 Montemys delectorum
ATTTCACTTGTACCAAGGCCTCTCATTTTAAAACATTTAAAATTATCATCTAGAATAGAAACAACAGAAACAATTATCTATTTAGAACACATGTAGAGAAGTGAGTTACAAAAAAATTCTAAAAGCAGCCCATGGACATAGAAGGGGCATTTTTATACCAAAGCTCATTATGTTTTACTAACAGAAAAAGAAACCCTAATTTGAGGGTTCAGCCTGCCACAACCACTTTTTTTTCATGTAAAGTAAAAGAAACCCATATAGGACAAAGAGTTTTAAGAGCCTTGGCATTCTATATTCAACCAAGACAAGGAAACACTTAACTGAAGATTATGAAAAATAATTAGTACCTTCCTAGATATTTGAGGTTTCTTCTTCTTCTTCTTCTTCTTCTTCTTCTTCTTCTTCTTCTTCTTCTTCTTCTTCTTCTTCTTCTTCTTCTTCTTCTTCTTCTCCTCCTCCTCCCCCTCCTCCTCTTCCTCCTCCTCCTCTTCCTCCTCTTTCTCCTTCTTCTTCTTCTTCTTATTTTATATTATTATTTTTGTTATTATTATTGAGTTATTGTTTTTGTTTTGGTTTGGTTTTTTTGGATATATGAGTTAAAAAAAACAAATTCCTGTGTCCATTGTGTCTAAGCATGCTTTCTTGACAACCTTACCTCTTGCTGCTCCTCCTGATTCCACGTGGCCCTTCACGAGCTGTCCTGGTATCAGAATTCTCCTGAGACAGTGTGCTGTCTCAGTGGTCCCTTAGTAATGGCAGCATCCTCTTAGCGCTTCCTGCTCCAGACACACTAGCTTAACAGAGTTCTCTACAGCCTCCTGCTTCAAGGGTGATTTGTACCTATTCAAGGGATCAGTTAATTAGCTGTAGTGGCGGGCTCTGCCACAAAGATGCCTGAATTTCGGTGGGAATTATTTATAAGAACAGATGAGTCTTGTATGGGTTTCCAAGGGAAGATTACTACATTTTTCTCCGAGAAAACATTTCTCCCATAGTTCTCTGTCCGCAAGCAGTCCTAACCGCGAGCTAGTTTAGAAATTTTGCCTCACTCTTACCCGTCCTCTGGACACATTCCATCTTCAAGAACCTAGATTTTCCCACCAGTGCCCTAGTCGAATGCACATGACTCTGTTTTTTAAGCTCGTTTTCATTCATGTTGTCATGTTCACCATGCACGTGGCCCTGGAGACGGCTCAAGATCTGAGCTGCTGTTCGAAGTGACGTAACTGACAGAGCCTTCTACGAACCACTGAGGTTTTCTAAGAGGCTCAGATGCCTTTGCAAAGGAGACTATAAATATGTATGCAGATTAATGGAAATCAGGTTATTTTTTGAAATATAGAATGCTATTTTTGTTTTTTAAACAGATTTCTGCTCCCGTTTGATTTTGCTTTTGTCACCTTCCTGAAATCATAATCTTCCCACTCCTGTACTTGTGGTTTTCCATTGCAGATCTAACAAATCAGTGAGTAAGCTTAGTAAATTAAAGCAAATTTAAAATATACTAGAGACAGTTGAGCACATACATTTATTCCTCTCAAATAACTTCTAAATTAGTTACATCAGTATAAATGGAAACTAAGATGCTTAAGTGTAAGAAATATATAGGATTATAAGGTAAAACTCTCATAATCATATCTGATATGTACAGAAAACTAATGGGTTTTTAATATGAATTACTCTCCCAATGTAAATGTTTTTATAGAAGTAGAACACACTCAAGAAGTATTGTCCAAATCTCCAGAAAAAATGGATACATTTGTAAACATACACATGAGCATGCGCACACGTGTGTGTGTGTGTGTGTGTGTGTGTGTGTGTGTGCGTGTGTGTACATGCCCACACATTCTCATGTATATAAGCACATGTGAATTCACACAGACACATATCTATATATACACAAATATACATACAGTAGTCTGAATAGCTAAAGCTTTCAACTCGTATGTAAAATTTCACCATCAGGTCTGATGTTGCATGTCTATAATCACAGATACTCAATAGGTTGAACCAGGAAAATAATGTCAAAGCTGGCTTGGGCTTTAAAAAGAGTTTGAGCAATTTTTGAGAGCATGTCTCAAAATCGGGAAAAAACAACATGAAAAGTTGATATAGAACTCAAGCAAATAGACAACACACCTGCCCACCTTGTGTATGACCTTATGTTCAATATCTAGTAACACAGAAGTGTAGATAGAAAATATCTAATTGGCTAGCTAAATAATATATGATATATACATGGTAAGCTGGCTGAGTTGCTGGGTGAATGGATATAGAGACATGACATTTGGTATCTGAAAGCTCAGACAAATGACATACCATAAGTTTAAAGGAAAAGAATGCAGCATAAATGTTCAGCCTCTCTTTTCTGAACTCTAAGATTTATTTTAAGTTTCCTTGTTAACAATAAGAGTTGAAAGGTAACTAAGAATTTTAAATACTATAACTAGTGAAACTACAATTATAATAGGGTGCTTGCTCAGGAGAAATATTATGTTCTATAATGCTCCTTTGATAAAATAATATTTATGGAATTCGAATGCCTAAATAAATTTGAAAATATGTCATTAAAGAAAATAGGATGACATATATTCAATGCTCTGAATCTTTTTTGGCCTAAATAATCATTTCTGTTGTTCCTTTTTCCTGTATTAAGTGATAATAATCCATGTTTTATCACAGAGCTTACAAATACTCTCTGTAAGATTCAATAAAAAAAAAAAAACCACTACCACACATATGAAAAAAACAAAACAAAATTTGCAAAAAGAATCATGAGATAGTCATACTACAGGAATTCATTATCATATTTTCAATGAAGTCCACACATGTTCAGTCTGCTGAGATGGCTGGACATGCATGCACCTTTCTCTGCTTCATACCACATTCTACACATCTATCCACACAGACTTGTATTCTTCCCAGGTGTAAGTCCACCAAATGCTACAGTAAAGATCACAATCATTGACACAAATCAAGCTGTTTATGCTCTTGCAAAGTCCTGCTGAACACAGGTATTCATTTCAAAAATATTTCCCTTATAGATGAAGATAATTATGTCTCTTTTTTTTTACTTTGGAGCATGCTCATCCTTTAGTACTCAAGAATTATACATGTATTTTTCTCTTTTGTTGAATATGGTCTGGTAGAATTAAGTGAGTTTCTCTAAATAAATGTAAAACGATTCTCTTTAAAATATTTATCTTTAACATTAAGGTTTTTTACTTTCATATTCACACTTCCATTTTTAAGGTCATGAGCAGTTGGGTAAGCAGAAGCAAACAATACAAGTGTAAAATAATATTCTCCTTTATAAATTACTCTATTTAAAATGATCATCAGAATCTTTTATTATTTAATTCCTTTATTTTCTTCACATCCCAACTACAGTTTCCCCTCCTTCTCTCCTCTCAGTCTTTCTCTCCTCCCCCTTCACTACCTGTCCATTTTCCTTCAGAGAAAGGGAGGTCTCCCATGAGTATCCACCAGTTCTGGCACACTACATTGCAATAAGACTAGATACCTCTTCTACTATTGAGGCTAGACAATCCAGATCCTTAGAAGAATGGTCCCAAAGACAGGCAACAGAGTCAGAGTGGGCCCCTGCTCCTTAGGAGTCCTGCATGAAGGCTAAGTTACACAAGTGTTACATATGTGCAGAGGGCCTAGATCAGTCCCATACATGCTCCCTGGTTAGTAGTTCAGGCTTTATGGGCCCCTATTAGATTAGATTAGTTGATTCTGTAGGTTTTCTTCAGCCCTCTGTCTCCTACAATCATTGTTCCACCTCCTCTGCGGGATTCCCTAAGTTTCACCTAATGTTTGGCTGTGGGTCTCTGTGTCAGTTTCCATCAGTTGCTGGGCAAATCATCTCTGATGAAGGTAATGCTAGGCTCTATGACATCTTCTTGGCAGAACACATTGTAGGTCAAAGGTTTTGTGGTGGGTTGGTGTCCTCACTAGTAACACTAGTAACAGTATCACGGTACCATCTAATTCTTTTTCTTACAGTGAGCTTTTTCTTTGCAGGAGGAACATGCACTGAGCCTCCTAATAGCATATCACACAACAGCCTAGATTAGGTAATAAATTTTGATTATCAGGGTTCATTTTTAATATTAGATACTTTTTTTTTTAGAACTTTTAGAAAGGTTGTGTATAAACCTTTCATTTCCAGAGAGACAAGCCAATAATAGGAGTAATTGGTTTTGTTATAATAAACTACTTCATTCATTTGTTTCTTAAATAATACATGAATAATGCACGATGCATATTTTCAGAAGCCTTCAGAGTAGTGGTTGAGGAATAGATTCATCAGCACCCACAGTGTCTGTATGGACCAAAATGTAGCAATAGGAGCTATTTGTTCACCTTTGGATGGAAAGCTATGCTAGCTAGCTTACTATATTACTTGTAATTGCTGGTTAGAAATTAACATAAATTTAGTAGCTTGTGTGGTTGTTGGAATGACAACAGCCTCAATAGGCTCGTATGTTTGAATACTTGATCCACAATTTGCGAAAGTGTTTGAGATTATTAGGAGGTGTGGCCTGGTTGGAGTAGGTGTGTCACTGGGGAATTCAAAAAGACTAGAGCCACTCATGAAACCATTACAAATCTCAAATTCTGTAAGTGAGTTTGACAGGGTTGTCTTATCCTTGTCATTCAGAGCTGAATTGAAGACATTGGATCTTATCAACTCTTGTCTATGAGCAATGGGAGCAACATGTTAATTCTATTCATTCCATATTTGTTCCTTTTTCTAGACTCTAGATATCCAGTGTGCTGTGTTTAAATAAAGGTATCGGTGGCAATGAATGGATGAAAAAAAAAAAAGAAAAGAAAAATAAACATGAAAGACTTGATAGATTTAAGAGGAATAAAAGGCAAATTCAGGAAGAAGTTAAGAAAGTTCCAGCAAGGGCATTCCATATTCATTGCTTCTTCATAATGAGGAGAGGTACACTCTAGCCATTTATAGGGTAGGTTTGAAGTTCCCTTTCTTTTCTGGCTGAGGGTTGGGGGTCTTTCCAATACTCCTAAAAACCACCTGTTTTTCTCTCTCTTAAAATAAAGAGTTGTGGAGATACCCAGTAGTCAGTTAGATTCATATGCTTTAAAAAGTAGATAAAACTGAATAACTATAGAGATAATATAGATAAGTATTTTGAGAATCGTTTGTGATCAGCCACATTTAGAGTCATGGATCAAATGATTCCCCTGCTCCTTTAAAGCAGAGAACAAGGTTCCAGAAGCAGACATTAGCTTATTGCAGTAAATTTGGTAAAGAAGTAGAATATATGAATAGAGGCAGCTCTTTCAATAAGCTCAACCTAGAAGAAAATGAAACTGCCAGTTGCGAGATGGTGTGTCTTCATGAAAATGGTCACTTAACAGTACCACTGCTGACATTTTGGCTTGAGTAATTTTTTCATAGTGGACTTGAATTGTCTTATAAAATACATATTGGGAGCCTCCCAGAGTATACCAAACACTGTTTTATGTCTTTTGGAGCTTCATTCCTGATAGAGGACCATTAATTTAAAAGGTTTCCATGTTGATTAGGCAATCAGTGAGTGAATGTAATTTCAACTAGAAGATAAGTTTGAATATCAAGATAGCCAATGATGTAACAGATATGGCCTGCGGAGGTTCCTAAGGATAAGAACGTTATGTTTTTTTCCTTACTTTAAAAATATTTTTATATATTCCTTGTTTATTCCTTACAATATACCTTGATCGTATTCTTATCCTACACACTCTTCTCTCATATCTTCTCTTACCTCTCTGTCTCTCATATTTTTCTTGCACTCTGTGTTGAGTATTTTTGAGCATGGTAGCTACTCTTGAGCCTGGCTGAGATACCCAGTGCCACGTTACTGAAGAGAAAATGATTTTCTATCTCCAAGCTCCTATCAGTTATGACTAAATCTTGGCTAGTGGTGGGACTTTATGGTGTTTGCCTTCTCTATGGTAAGACTTTGTTCTGCTTGACCTTGCACTAGTCTTGGGCATGGTGTCTGTCTGTGAGTTGTGTCTGGAAACCACCATTACCTTAGGTTCTTCTGTCGCTTCAGGCTCTCACAGTCTTTCTGCCCATGTTGAAATCTTGTTCACATAGCCCTCAGAGCCTTAAAAGGGGGAGAGGGATTCAGATATCCCATTTAGGGCTGAGCACTTCAGCATTCCTGATTATCTGCATGTTGTTCGATTGTGTGTCACTTTGTTAATTGTCATCTACTTACGAGAAAAATAGGAACTTCTCACAATAGAGAAACTCAGGAGTAATAAAATGGGAGATTTCCTTCACAGGTTTTGAGGAAGGTCGCATAAGTTTTCAGCCAATGACAAAACAGCTAATAATGTTCCTACCCATAGATATTTTGCCGTATCTTGTACCGTAAAGAAGACAGTTTAAGACAGTTTATCCGTGTGTGGCCCTTTCTCACATTCTCAACTTCTCAGTGTTTTCCTTTACTTTGGTTTCCTCTAATAATAATCCTTATCAAAAATCTTACTAATTGTAGGTTATTCTTATAATGAAATTATTCAAGATGATGCAAAATCACCAATTGGGCTCAGTAGCCAATAAATCTGAATTCATTTTCTCATATCATTGTAATAAATTCTTTCCAACTTATTATCTGAAACATTGCAGATCTACTCCCTAACAATTCTGGAAAAAAAGGAGCTTAGAAGTCTTGCAAAAGTAAGTTGTAGCTGCCTGTCAGTCTTGAGTTCATTCTGGAGGTCATAAGATCGAATCCCTCACCCTATCTACTACAGATTCCAAAGGCTCCCTCCATTCTATAGCTCATGGTCCTACATTTATCTCTGTGGTATAATGTTTATCATTTCAGTTTCTGCATTCATCATCCATTCTCTTCCAATGACTCGAATCTCATCTCTCAGAAGGACTCTGCTAATTTTGATGGGTCCAGTGGGATAGTGCAAGATAATCTCCCATCTCAAGATCCAAAACTTGGCTATGTCCTTAAGGTCTCTTTTGCCATAAAAGGTAATATAGGTTCCAGGGATGCATATGTAGGCATCTTAGGGAGCTCACTACTAAGGTTGTCCTGAAATGGTAAAAGGAATACTATGAAAATCTGGCAGTTAGATGCAGTTATAGACAGGAACAAATAGGAAACATGGCATTGGACATACATTTAACCTTAACAAAAAACAAGCTTTGGCCATATGAGCTATGCTGTCCTGCCATCAAATTCTCAGGTTTTTTGTTTGTTTGTTTGTTTGTTTGGTCTGAACTTTAATAGAATCATTGGCCTTGAAAGAAGGAAAATGTGCTGTGGTAGTTGCTCTGCACTAAATTCTCATTTTTATCAATCTACTAGAAAATCTGGCAGTTTAATTTCTGGTACATTGGAGGCCATCAGGTGTTCTTTAAATGCAGCCTCTCTAAAAAATAAAGTCTCATCAGTACCATCTGGCAAGCCTACATTAACAAGGAAGCAGAGTGGCAGCCTCAATCTGCTTAGGATACATATTTCATACAGTACAATGTCAAGTAAAGCACAGATGTTTCTGATCTCTAGATTGAAAATGGTCAATAGAGGCTGCGTTATTGCTGCACATTCTATTACTAGCCATATGAACACTGAAGTCTGTGTGCTCCTTTTGTCATCTGTGAGCACTTGCATAAGCTGTACACAACACCGCTTCTACTAAGCACTGATGCAGGGAAGAAAATGATTGCAACTAGAAGTGGGTGTTGCTGCCTAATACGTATAAATGTAGCAAGAAAACATTAGACAATGAAAGTTAGCTCCCAGATGGTACAACCATCTGGAACATAAATCCATAAAGGTACTTGTGTAGTAGTTTTGCAATGAAAAATCAGACCTCACTGAGAATTTTTAATGGGCACTTACGAACTTCACTGTTAACATTAGTGTTGATAAATGACAATTATACCTATATACAAACTTGTATTCATCAAGGTAGTCTCTAGAAACTTGGGCTTCTATTAAAGGAGAAAGCGTATTATAAACTAATTGGTCTCAGGGAGAATGCTTCCAGTTGGTTTAGTGAAAATCTTTAATTCCATATAAGTATAGGAAATAGCATTCATCTATTTAGATTTTCTCTTGTTTTCCCATTTAAATCCCTCACAAATACTAACTAAATGCTTGCCTTAATTCTCCCTTACAATCTCATTTCACAGTTAGGCGAATAAGATAAAGAGAAATGGTAATTTATTTTCATCCTTAAAGTAAATAAAAAATGGAGTCCCTCTGCTCTAACATGATTTTCTCTGAAGCAGGCTAGGAAATGAGAAAGGCTTCGCCTGTACATCATTGCAAAGGGTGTCCTTCTTAATCTCATTATCTTACTTGCAAGCCAGACCTGCAGCATCCCACAGGCCCTATTTTAGTGGGGGTTCTTTCTATAATAATTTTCTCATAGCCTCCCAATTTATACTTGTAACATTGCTTTCAGGAACATTCAAAGTGACAACTATTTGTAAACTTGTTTTCTGCCGTGTAATTTTAGAAAACTCTATTCTTTTCTGGATTTAGAAGGCCATGGTAACAACAAGCCTATCTTCTATATGCTATAGTTTTATTTACATATTTATGTATTTTTTTTAACACTGAACTGGTTCCTCTGTTGCAGTTTTCTATGGAATGAGAGGTGAAGAACCGAAGGGCTGAATTTCAATGTGATCTTAGAAATATGCAATAAACAGCAGAGAGAATTGATTTCCTAGAAACCTGTCATAATGACATTGCACAGCATATAGGCCCAGCTTCAGGGTTATTCTTCATTGATCTGTGACTCAAAGCATGGGCACTGCAGACCCTGAAATCCCTATTGTTTCCCTATTAGAACATAGAAGACACAGTCTCTGGATGATAACATATTCTGGAAGGATCTCTTTGTATGGAGATGCACATATAGAAATATACAGTCGCTCTCATACTCACAGTTCAGCATTTTGAATTTTCAACCCTATGCTAAACATTAAATTTAAAAACTTACTAGTTGTTGATATGTTATACATTTTACTGATATAAATTCCTTAGATTGGATCCCTTCATTGGTCAAGCCCAGCATTCCATCTTTGTCATACTTCAGAAATGGAATAGGGTTAGTCATTAGCTGAATATGGTGTTATAGAGATGTGTATTTCAAAGCAAAAAATGGATTCAAGACTTTGTCCATGAGTAACGTATTTGAATTCTGTTCACAGTGAAGTGACACATATAATTTCATTCTGGCATTTTAAGTGTCTTTAGTAGATATACTGCTTTTTAGCATTAAATATGTTCTGTGAGTTCATTCTTAGTTCCCCAGTGCCATAAAACTTCAACAGAAGGACATGGGAGAGTCTAACTGCACTAATGTTGTTAGAGAAATCATCATTAGTCAATGTTCTGTTTCAGCAGAGGATTGGGAGCTGAATTCCCATCTCCCTTTCTGTCTGTTTTTATCTGCCAGATGCATAGGATATTTCCCCAGGAAGCTTCAGTGCAATATGACAGAGGAAGAAACTAAATTAAGCGCCCAGACTTTGGCCATGAGCTAGTACAAAACAGATCAGTTCAAATTTCTCCCATTCACCCCAGCAGGCCACTTGTGTATTTTATTTCTGATTAAAATTATAAATCTGAAATGAACACATTAAATCGAAAACTACTCAACTCACTGCTGGATACTTTGCTACTTAAGAGATATGAAACACTGTAGGATTTGACATGTTTCCTTTATCCAGTCAGAATGTAAGCTGAGAATAATGAGGACTTTGAGCACGTGATTATGTCTTATAAGCTGTCTCCAGAGGATAAAGTGTGATATGTTTCCAGTATTTCCTGTACTTACTGTAGAGTACAGATTCCTAAACTGGCATAATATCACAAGTTGCTCTTCTTTTCATCATCATAAAATTATTTCGTACATGTTGCATATGAAAATTGATAAGAATAGCATTTCTTTTACTAGGAAAAAAAAAAACCTATGTAGCAACAGATAAATAGACTTCTAACCTCGCATATTCTATTACTATTACCCTTACCAATGATGTCTACTAAAAACAGAAGATAAGTCTATTGACATATTCTCTACTGTAAACCAGTAGAAATCTGTGGAGTAGCCATGCCTGTAAGTCTAGGACACTCCTTTCCGAAGGTCTCTCTTTGTTTCTCACCCTCTATGTTATGTGCCTTGCCTTCTGGACACTCCTTTCCGAAGGTCTCTCTCTGTTTCTCACCCTCTATGTTGTGTGCCTTGCCATCTTTAACAGAGGAGACAACACCCACTTTTTCTTTATCGACACAGATTATTTTATGTCCCAGAACAGAGGCAGTAGTTAGTATTTCAACCTTAACTGTGAATTTTCTTCCATAGTCCCTAATTCAATTTCTGTAAACATTTTAATGAGATAGCACCATTTTATTGTTGATAATCTTTGTTTTTAGAGAAAACCATAAATAAACATGAAGAAGAGCTAAGTGACTTTTAGCTTCTATTCCAAAACTTGTAAAGTTTTCATTTCTACAAGATATAACAGTTGCTATAGAAAATGTATAGCATTTTCTGGGAATTATAGAACATATAGGAAATAAACAGACTTTTGGGTAGTATCAATCCATTTGTTAGGGCCCCATTTGTAGTATTCTATGACGTTTTGTTTCAAATATTTATAATTGAAATAAATCCTAACCTTCCTTTGTGGATTCATTGTAATTTTTTGATATTTAACTTTTTAGTTAAGCAAACATGTCTATTAGTTATATAGCTCAGTAAATCCTCATGTATATCCCACAGATATAAATAAGAAAAAAGAACTTTGTGTACCATGTATATGTGAGCCATAGTCAACCAATAAAGTTTACAACTACCCAATCAATAAATATCTGTTAAGCCAAGGATGATTAGTATGCTGATAGGTACTTCATGTGATGATCAATCACAGCAAAGTTTAGAAACTATCATGTAACTATTATAAAACAGCAAATGCAGACCTTTTGAGTTTTAATATATATTAAAGAGACTACATTTCTTTTGTAGTGTTTCTTGAAGATCGAATGGAAATTTATGTTATTGTGTTATCCAATCATCTTCACATTAAAAACTGCAGTTAAATTTTAGCCTAGACCACATTAATCTGGAAATAGAAAGCCAAAATCATTGTGGCTGGCGGACAAATATCAGCATTTTACAATGCATTTGGATAGAATGTGAATTGTAAACTACAACGATGGTGTAGCTGGAAGAAAAGATTTTTCTGAAAATATTTTCTCTAAATTATCTCTAAACAGAGTATATATGTGTGAACTCTTGGCACATGGAACTGGAAAAATGTATACCTAATACCAACAGACAAGGAATACCTCTATCTTTTCCTGACTTTATTTTTTTTTAACTTGTGTCACATTGTAATGATGAATAGATAGAAATGTGAGTACTTTCCTGACACTCTCTGTCTGCTTCACTTTAGTGTAGCTATTTAATGTTGCTTAAGTTATAATTTACTACCACCTCATCATCTCTGTCCTCAAGAGCTATGTCATGAGGTGACTGCTGGTGACAAGGTAACATTATTCATCTGAAAAGTAACCCTGCTGGACAAGATACTGAATCCTACCCTCAATTACAAAATATCAGAGTAAATGTCATATACTTTCTGTGGTACATTTTCTATGGAGGCCCGTAAACTTGTGGAGCAAGCTAACATAATATGCTTATATGTAATGAAATAAAACCTAGAAAGTGGACCTGTACCTTAAGGGAAGTGAGTGACAGGAGGCTGGACAGCAGCAGCCTCTAAGAAAAATGCTAGCAGCATTTTTAGTTAGTGTGTTCTGAGTACTACTTTGCTAGAGCTGGTGACCTGTTAGTATTCCGTTCTTAGAATCAACAGCTGGGAAATGGTAGCCTTTGAGTGCAAGGACACAAGTCAGAGAAAAGCATCAGCTGAAAGAGAGGCCGGAATTAAAGTTCCTTGTGCCATGGTGGAAACAGAATAGGCTTTGCCATAGCCTAATGTAGTCATGAATATTGTTGCTTAGCTTGTCTTCCTAGGCCATTTGGTTATCATGCTCCAAGTTCATCTAAAATGGTAATAATCTTAAGCTTCTTTATAAAATTACAAGCAAACTTGAAATACATTATACAAACTAATTGGTCCCTGAATTGTCTTGGTTCTTAATTTTTTTTTTATTGAATTTGCTATCTTTAAGGAGGAAGCCTATTTTTTTATTATTTTATTTTTTATTATTTTATTTTATTTTATGTTATTTTATTTTTTGGTTTTTTGAGACAGGCTTTCTCTGTGTAGCCCTGGCTGTCCTAGAACTCACTCTGTAGACCAGGCTGGCCTCAAAATCAGAAATCCACCTGCCTCTGCCTCCCAATCTGCAAGGATCAAAGGCATGCGCCACCATGGCCCAGCGGAAGCCTATTTTCTTGTGCAAAGATTTTGTACTAGACACAACAGTTTGGTAATCTTGACTTAAAATTTAGGAATCAACAGAATACACATAGACTGAAAGATGGGAAACCTGTGCCCAACAGGACTCTTGTGAGACCGAAATCTATAAGGGAAAGCTTATGATCTGGAAGCCTGATGAACAGTTCACCAGCATGCTCTCAGAAATGGAAACCAAGCTGAAATTTGTTTCTGTCAA
>JADRCD010236737.1:18838-48649 GCA_019843815.1 Montemys delectorum
TAAACTGCAATGCCTGACTTCTTTCACTATCTCTCTTTCAACACTGGAGGCAGTTCATCTGAATAAGTAACATTCTTAGGAAATTCCAAGCCCAGGGTCAGCTCATCATTGACTAGGATGTTGGAACACTGGTGGAGGCCAGGAAACGATGTCCAATCTAACTTGGCTATTTGTCAGATCATTCCTTGGGGGCACCTCTATACCTATAATAGAACAATACTGAAAGAAAGCATGCAGAACCCTCCATCGACTATCACAAGGACAAATTTGGACCCTGTCCGCTTTATGGGGGCAACAAGGACCTCCAGGAGACCAGTTTCCTTGAAACTTTTTGCCTCAGGACTGCAGCCAAGCTTTTGGACTAGCCATGCAGACTCCACTGGAATGGGTGTGGCACTGAACATCCTCTAACCTTTCCAAATGTGAACCTGCAGGGCTGGCCTCAATTTAAGGCTAAGGTGGTAAATTGGGCAGCCATCATCACAGAACTTGTAACGAAGGGTTGTTTCGCTCCCCAAAGCCATCATATGGCTGCTCTCCAGTCTAGCATCAGTGCACACATGTTAAAATGCAAAGGTATGAAGGGGCTGGAATGCAGTAACTTGGATTGGTTTAGAAGCCGCATACTATACACTACCTTAATCTACTAGTTTACTATCCACTAACTGGCTGTGCATCAAATAGGTTAGAGTAAAATTCTAAGGAGAGAGGTATTTACTTTTAAGAGAAAGAGTAACAGACACCAGTGAACCCTGGTGTATTCCGTGGGCTATGGGTGAAGATATGCTATGTATGTCCCACAGTTGTGATAAATGTGCCACTTTGGTCCTTGATGCCAGCTGTCAGGCCATGTGTGCAGGTTCTAGGAAGGAGAGAGTAAATGGGCACACCCTGTACTTTCTGCTCAAAATTGTGGTGAGCCTAAATTTACTTTATAAAAATAAAGTGTATTAACTTTGAAAAACTATGAAATCAGAATACACTTATAAAGTACATTGCAATATAGTACAAAGAGATTGCTTACTGTCCTATCCCTAATCATGGCTGTAACTTCAGTCATCTTTTGCTTTGCTTGCTACTGAGGTTTTGTAAATTCACATAGTAAAGATGCTTGACTAAAACACTGAGGAAAGAAGAAATTATTGTTCAAGGCAATTAGTCTGAGTAAGCACTATAGCTAGACAAATACTGACAGCATTTATCTGGAACTGTTAGATTAACATTGGACCAAGTATAATTCAACCACATTTATTGAATATTTCTATTTTAACTCTATACTTGAGAGATGGGATCAGGATGAATGTCTGTGAGACTAAAGGATTAGTTCAGTCCATAAAGTGTTCACTAAATAAGCATAAGGAATTAAGTTTGATTCCCAAAACCTTAAAAAAAAAAAAACTTGCTTATGCCGTCCATTTCTGGTCATAACGTCTGTACTTCTTGTCACTGGTTTTTGTCTTCGAAATAATTAGAGTTTATCATTTTCTTATAATGATAATCATGAGTACATGTTCTGATCATATACTCATCATCAATCATTGATCATTAATCTCACTAATTTGGCAAAGGGAAAAACAAAAACAAAGAAAAAAAGCACTGAAAGCAAACATAACCAAAATATGGACTTGATAAAGATAATTCCATGTATAATTTCTATCTTATCTCTTAAGGTTATTTCTGAACCTTTCCAAAACAGGAAATGTGCCCTAAAGCATTTACGTTAGATATTTGCAATGATATTGACATGCACTATGCAGGACTTGTGATCTCTCTATCTCTCACAGACTTTCTCTCTGCTTGACTTTGTCACTCAGTCCCACTTAATACCTGCCTCATTGATATCAATATATTGCATCGCATTTTAAGGGAAAGTTGTGTAAGGAAAAATAGCATTTTCATTTTGTGTAAAGAGGTGCCAGGAAGCAAACTCCCTATTATCATCTCTGTGTGCCTCATACTGATGACAAAAAATGGAAATTACCTTGTCCTCAAAAAATAATTCATGTAAAATATATCTTTCTCTCATTTACTATCATAAAGTATTTTTCTGGAAATTTAAATATTTCCAGAAATATTTAAATTTATTAAATATCTAAGTGAAAATTTCCATTAACATTTCTATTTATAGGCAGAAGATAATAAAGGAAGTCAGGGGAAAAGCCCTACCAAAAATCTGTACCACTGACTCTATGACAGTTTATTGTTCTAGCCTCTAGGTATCATGATTTCTACCAGTCGTGGGAGACAGAATGGTCTTTTACCTATTACACAGCATCATCTCCAAATAACCATGCTACATAATTTTATTCGAAGATTGTATAAGGAAAGCATGATCTACTCTAATAATGTATAAATCATTAATGTTTAATACATCACTATATATGTTTATAGAAATGATAGTTGATTCGTGGTTCAACTCATGGTTCAAATGAGAACATTCCTTTGAATCCGATGCTACCCAGAGATGTAAGTGCTTTCTGCATTTTTGCTTCAGAGAACAATTGAAACAAATGTATTGAAATTCATGAGTCACACTTGACTTCAGGCAATATAAACTTAAAATTCAAGGGTGTAGTGATGTGTTCAGAGACAGTGTGAAGCTACCTGAATACAGTCCCATCAATTAGAGACAAAGGAAAAGCAGAGCTTGAACTGTAATTTTTTTTATCATGCTATTACATCACTGTTTATTTACAAAAGTATGAAGATGCTCCAGATTTTATAGATTATATCTCACATAATACATACTCATAGAATTTGAACAGTAACATTTTATTCATATTACATAGCAGATAGTTAATATTGCCGCACTATGGTTTTTCTTACCAATATAGGAGTACTATCAAATATTGATCATGTGCGAACTTTATTATCAGGCACTTTTTCTAAAAAGAATACTATCAAACTTGCAACACTGTTTTTGTTTTCACTTAATGAAATATCATAAATATTATTTATTTAGGTCTGAAATATATTTTATCATTACCATCTTGTTAGATGAATAAATGATAAATAATATATCAATATATTTATAAAAGAACTACAAACAATTAAGAGGACATATTATTTCCTAAAATAAACCCCAAAGTAACAAATTATTTTCAATAATAACATATACTCATATTATCTCTTTCTTTGCCTCTGTCTCTGTCTCTCTATCTGTATCCCACCCTTATTCCCTCCTCCCACCCCCCCGTGTCTGTGTGTGTGTGTGTGTGTGTGTGTGTGTGTGTGTGTGTGTGTGTATCTGTCTTTCTATCTGTCTGTCCTTCTAATCCTCTATGCTTTCCTGTGTTCTCCCAGTCCGTATTCTGTTTTGCTTTTAAGTTCTAGGGACTAAACATCGAAAATGCCATAGAGTAGTGTAGTGCTATTTCTGAAATATAACTCTTGCCCCTCATCCTTTTATACGTTTTAATATGAAGTAAGGTCTTTCCATGTTTTCCAGTTTCCCCAGAAGTTCATGAACTTACTAACCTCGGACCTCAGTCTTTTAAACAACAGAATTAATAGACCAATACCATCAGGCCTACATGTAATTATAATTTGTGGAAAAGATGTTTTAAGAAATATTTGTAAAACATAATACAGTGCTTTTCCGAAGATTTCTATGGAGATTCTATGGAGATTCTATAGAAGATTTCTATTTTGATCATTGTCAATATGAACTTCCTATTTGATTGACATAAAATCCCTATGTTTTTATAGAAACGGTAGTTCATTTGATTGTTTCCCTGTTTCAAATGAGAACATTTATTTAATTTGGATGCAAACCAAAGAAATAATCGTTTTCTGTATCTTTGCTGGAGAGAACAATTGAAAGGAGAAAGAATCAGAATACACAAGGGATAGGTATTCTTTTGTGATAATAAAGTGAATGGATGCCAATTCCAGACCAAAACATAGTTGTATATCTTAAAATATTAAGACTTTCCAAAACATACATGTGTATCTTAAAGTATCAAGTCTTTTATTCAGCTGTGCAACACACCTGTGAGATCAGCATGTGGAGACCTGCAGGACAACCAGGCCAGAAGCCAGCATATATTATATGTTGTGGCCTTATATCAAAATAACTTAAAAGAATTTTACTATAAAAGATTTCCAGGTTTAAATTTATAAAGACTATAAAGTTTTACACTAATTCTTGACATAGAAATCTGCTTCCACATAGTGACTAGGGAAAAAAAAACAATGATTCTCTTCACTTGTATGCTAATATGCTCTTCCAATATACTGAACATCTTAAAACAGTCAGACCTTTGATACTCAGCTGACTGAAATGTCAGGAACAGATCACCATGGAGAACAAAACCACTCAGAGTCGGCTTGTTGACTGTTGATAAATCATTAGTGTGGGAACCTTTGATATGTATTGTCAACTAAGCTTTAGGAGCTAGATACACTACAGAGATACACTGCAGAGACAAATTGTCAAATGATGATGATTATTTTTAAAAGTAACAAAGTACTACTTTTTCATGGATTCTTTGCTTTTTTTTTTCCTTTTTACTTATTCTTTTCTCTCGTCATACGTTGTGACTGCACACTCCCCTCCTCCTCTCCCTCCTTTTCTTCCCCTCCCCACTTCCCCCTGAACTCCTCTCTGCCCAAGATGAAGTGCTCCTACATTTCCAGTCAGAAAAGAGAGGCCTCCTAGGGACATTAGCCTGCCCATGGCAGAATGTGATATCCTAACCAGGCACAAAACCTCACTATCAAAGGCTGACAAAGGATCAAAGTCTCTCCCACTTCCACTGCTAGGACTCCTTTAAAAAACCCAACCTAAACAACCACAGCATGTACACAGAAGACATGGTTCAGACCCATGCAGGCTCTGTTTATCCCTTATAGTCTCTGTGAGCCCCTATGAATTTTGCTCAGTTGATTTTGTGGGCAGTATTCTTTTTGTGTCCTAGATCCCTCTGGCTTCTGTATTCTCCTTGGCCCCTCTTCCACAGAGTTTGGTTGTGGGTCTCCGAATATGCTTCTAGCAGCTTCCAGGAACCCTCACTGATGACATTTGAGCTACTGTGTAGCAGGATATCATTAGAAGTCTTTTTAATCATTCGATTGGTTGGTTGGTTTTTGCCAGTCATATTTTGTTTTACCTTAAGTCTCTGGACCATTCAGCTTCTGATTCCCAGCCATCCAGGCACTGTTATACATGGGCTTCCTCTGCTAGCATGGGCTTCAGGTCATACCAGTCTTTAATTGGCCACTCCAAAGAAGGTCTGCTTACACCATAGCCCCAGCACATCTTGCAGGCAGGTCAAATTGTAGGTTGAATGTTTTATGGCTGGGTTTGTGCCCCTGTCCCACCACTGAAGCTTTGCCTGATTATACATGATGAACCATCAAGGTCCCGTTTCTAGGAGTCCTGGTTTGAGTCATTCCCAGAGGTTCCAGGAACTTTCCCCTGCATTAGGTTTCCATACCCTCCATCTAATCACCATCCTCTCTCCCCTGTACTTCCCCACCTCTTCCTTTCCTCTACCATCTGGTCCCTCTTGTTCCTATTCCCACTGACCCCCAATCTACCTGCAAAATCTATTTTATTTGCCCTTCCCAGGGAGAGTCATGTATTTCACCTTAGAGCCCTCCTTGCTAGTTTGCCTCTCTAGATATGCAGATTTTTAGTGTGGATTTACTTAACAGCTAATACCTACTTCATGTATAAAATCAAGAATAAATTTACTACCCTAGTGGTAATCATGGGTTAGTTTAATTGCATAATTAATTTATGCATCTGAGATAATTGGACACTGACATAGTCCTAGGGGTTAGGTAACTTAGTTATCTGGTCGATTGTATACATTTCCCACTATATTCACACCAACATTATACCTAACTAAAAGACTCATTTTATTGATGCCTTTATGGCTATCTCAAAGGAAATGACATTATGCAACTTTTAGTCATTCAAGGTAATAATTTCCTTGTCTTTATCATTTTTTTTTTGCCATTCATCAGATAATATTCGAATACCAGTAGCTTTTTTTTTACAACTTTTATAATACTCATTTTTATTATAATAATATTTTATAAATTTTAAGGAATATGACAAAAAAGATATTAAGGTATTAAAATGGGGTCTCTGGGAGGAGTTGGGGTACAAAAGGGAAACAAGAATGTGATTTAATTCTATTTACTTAAAATATGTTTTTTATTAGATATTTTCTTTATTTACATGTAAATATCTCCTTTCCCAAGTTCCCCTCCAAAAAACAAACAAACAAACAAACAAACAAAAACAACAAGAACAAATCCCTTTTGTCTCCCCCATCCCCATGCCTGCCACCCCACCCTCTCCCACTTATTGGCCCTGGCATTCCCCTACACTGGGACACAGAACCCCTCCCAAGGCCGAGGTCCTCTCCTCCTATTAAGAGATAAAAGATCGACTTTGCGATCCTCTACTATACACATGCTGCCAGAACATTCAGTCCCACCATGTATAGTCCTTGATTGGTAAAATACCAGTAGCTTATACTGCCTTTGTGTATAATGCACTCAAATAATTTTAACTACAATTAAATTAGCAAAAACTGTATATGTTCTACAGGAGTAAGTTACTTATGATTTATGATGTCTCAATATAACTCATCAAGCAATCTAGACCCTGTTTTAGCCGTGACTTCTCTTACTTTGTTATAGTTCAGGTAAGAACATGCTGATGACAATGGTTATAAACTTGTAAGTTTTGCTGAGATTTGAACACGGACAGATTGACTTCAACTTTAGATGTTAACCACTTGTTTTAACTCCTTACACATAAAGGCTCTATGCTCTGTGTTATGGCCTGAACTTATAGCAAACATCAAGTTGCCTTATTTATTATACTTACCAAAGTTCTTCAGAATAATGCAGCATTTCAACCAGGTGTTAGAAGGCTTATGGCCTCCAGAAAGGGGAGTTTGAGGAAAGAGACGTTAGGAAAAGGAACTGTAGTAATTTAGAGCTTGTGAATGTCAAGTTTGAGTCACCAGAATGACAGCCAGGTGGCAAAGCACAATAGGTGACTAGAATGTGAGCCTGGATCACTTAGCTTTCTAAAGGTCAAAGCTAGATATATACATCTGTGAGTTATCTACATGGAAGTGATAGGAAAAACATTAGAAATGCCTGAGATCATCTAAAAGGGGAAATAACAAGGTAAAAATAAGGCAAAGTATTCTTGAAAGGATTTTCATTTCTTAAGAAAGGTGGAAATGAAGTACAAAAGAATGCAGGCTAAGATCACTTACTAGAATTGTACTAGGAAAATAAGAAGTGCAAGAGTTGCTAAGTATAATAACTGTGGAAGACAGGCAGAAAATGCAAACAGAGATGGCCAGTGGGGGTAACACAGACACTGAAATATTAGAAAGCTACTTACTCCTAAGCTGAAACAAGCAATGTCTTTTAACCTGTAAGTCAAAACACTAATTGTGTTTGATTGATAAATATATAAAAAACAAAGTTATAAATATTCACTGCCTACAGTCATTGCAAGAGGAAAGAGGTGTATATGTAGCTATGTGTCTGAGTGCAAAGAATCCATATGGATTTGTTATTTATAATTTTTGCTTTGGTTTCCAAACCTTATATTGTGAAGAAATTTGACTCTTAGCTACAGAAGAAGAGTAGGTCAAATGTAAAGCATGCATACAAATAATTAAAAGCTAATGGGCTCAGGAGGAGTAACGTTTTTAAGGAATCAAGAGACATTTGGGCTGAAGAGATGGCCCCCCAAGTATAATGTCTACAACAAGGGGAGCTGGGTTAGGATCACCATAACCCATGTGAAATCTGAGAATACTGAAAACATCCATAACTCCAGAGATCGGGTCCCGTGGAGATGGCCATTTCTTGAAATTGATTGGCTACTCAACTTGAACAATTGGTAAGCTCCACATGGAGTGAAAAACACAATCTTCAGAAATAAGTGAAGAACAACTTAGGAAAGCATATGACATCCATTCCTGGCCTTCATACGTAGGTACACATGCCTACATGCATCCATATACAAGTGAACATACTTCCATGCCCACACAACTTAACGTGTAAACAAATATTTTCCACATACAACAAAATAAGAAAACGAGCAACTGGAGACAATCTTTAAGAGGATGAGATGATTCTTTTTCATTCATGGGAATGAAAGGCAGGACACATGAGGTTAATGGGCACATTGATGGAAATGCTACGTTTAGCTTTCATTTTAAGTATTTACTGTCTTTGAAGACTCAATTTCTACTTTTGTATTTAGGAAGAGTTTGTAGATATACTAATGTTTCAAAGTAGCTCGACATATGCCTTTGGCCCTCTTAGCCTCTTAGTGAGGACAGTTCTAGAGTTCTGCTTTTTAAGTTTTTAAAAGCTTTACATCTTCTACTTTTTTATTAGATATTTTCTTTATTTACATGTAAATTTCTCCTTTCCCAGTTTCCCCTCCAAAAAACAAACAAACAAACAAACAAACAAACACAAGAACAAACCCCTGTTGCCTCCCCCCTCCCCATGCCTGCCACCCCACCCTCTCCCACTTCTTCTACTTTTATCCAGACATGCAAGCTAATTCTCTAGATGGAGAGAAAAATATTTCTCCCCCAGAAGCAACTAATGTTTAGTTTAGAATATATTTCAATAGATGTTTTTATAATACTCTAAAATTATTTTTAATATCTTGAATCAAATAACAGATACTTTTTGTCTGATAAGACATTTCATTTTTTTTAATTTTTATTTTTCTAATCATACGTAAAATTTGTAATGCAGTTTTCAGATAAATTTCCAACTACAAGAACTGGCTACATGCATTGTCATTTATTTTAATATAACAAGTGTCAATATGTATTAAGAGAGTTATCAAATTGAGAGCTATATGTCTTTGAATATTTCCCCTATAGCAGCAACAAAAAAATAAGCACATAAACATACAGCTATATTCTGTATTGGAAATCCAATCTTTTATATTTTAACACACACACACACACACTCACAATTTCTTTTGGAGAAAAGGAATAAATTAAGTTGATATAGATATATTCCCATAGAAACCAATTAATAATAATAATAATAATAATAATAATAGTATATTTTAGTCAAGTGTGACCTCATTCCAACTCAATATTTTTTTAAATTTTAGTTTGCAGTAGAGTACTGGGAGAAAGTTTCTGGAGGTATAATATGTGTAATGGAGGCATGAAACTCCTATCTTTGGCTTTGCGCTACAAGTGCCTTTACCTGTTAAGCCATCTGGTGAACTAAGGGGCCTTAATACAAGATGATTGAAACAAACAAAAACATAAAAAAAAAGAGCTAAACTAAACAAACAAACAAAAACAGCTTAGGAAGTCATAGGAATTACAAATACTACATACTTCTGGGAATGAAAAGGTAAAGTAAGAAAGGTTGACTACAGGTAAAAGAGACAGTAACCAGTTGCTCATCCAGGCCCTGGAGATAGTACTAGAGTGTGATTACTCATGATTGTCGAAGGTAGATTCCACATTATAACCAGAGTACAAAACAGTAGCAAAGATGAGTGGAAATGCCCATCAGGAATGATGGGAAACCCCGACCTCTTTTCAAGTCCAGTCATTTTATTCTGTTTTTTTCATCTTTCTCTTTTTCTTTCTTTTGCTCTTTTTTGTCTTTTTTTCTTTAGCTCTTTCCTTCTTACTTTCTTTTTTCTTTCCTTTGCTCTTTCCTCTTTCCTTTTCTTGCTGCCATTTCTTCCTTCCTTCCTCCCTCCCTCCCTCCTTACCTCCCTCCCTCCCTCCCTCTCTCCCTCCCTCCCTACCTACCTACCTACCTCCCTCTCTCCCTTCCTTCCTTCCTTCCTTCCTTCCTTCCTTCCTTCCTTCCTTCCTTCCTTCCTTCTTTCCTTCCTGTATTTGCAGTCTTTCCTTATAAGTCAAATACTGAGTTTGAGAAAAGAGAAATTTATAAAAGGAGTGCCCAAACTGTCCTTTTAAACATTTTCAATAGTCTCAAAATATATGGGATTCGAACTCGGAGAATGCTAGGGAAATCAATGTTAGCTTTCAGTACCATTCCAAATGAATTGAGCTGTTAAAAAAAAAAAAAGCTACAAAGGAAACATTCTGTCATGGAACAATGTCAGTGTGTTCTTGACTGACATAAGCAAATTGGGACTCTAAGAAGGATCAAGGCTGCAAATGGCTTTGAAAGCCATAAATTGAAAAATCGATATGCTAAGCTATTGGAAGTCCCTGTGAGAAACATGGAGCTGTATCACTCTAGGATCCTGCCTGGCACTCACTAACATTTACTATACACTTTCAATAAATTAAATTTAAACAGTTTGTTCTTCCTTCTTGCCAAATAGATGTATAGTTCTTACTAGAAATGGGAACATTTCTTTTGAGTAATATGGGGAAGCAACTATGAATGAAAGGAAGAAGTGGCATGAAAGAGAGATGGAGAGAGACAATCATTATTGAAGCAAGCAGCAATCTAACATCTTTTAACATCCCAAATGGTGCCTCTCCCTCGTGGTCCCCCCCTCACAGACCCCTCCTCCCTTCCTCTCTTCTCCACCTCTCTTCTGATAGGATTGCTTCAAGTATATCTCCATTTAATTTGATATTGGCTCTTGGTTTGCAGTAAACTGCTTTTATTATGTTTAGTTATGGGCTTTGAATTCCTGATCTCTCCAATACTTTTAGCATGAAGGGGGTGTTGTATTTTGTCAAATGCTTTGCCATCCCATAGTCACAACTCTGACCCATAACTGTCCCTGTCTGAAAGAATTACAGGGATCAAATGGAGAGGACCCTGAGGAAAAGAAGGTCTAGCAACAGGCCCAAAGTGGGAGCCAGCTCAATGGAAGTTCCCAAGGCCTGACACTATTACTGAGGCTATGGAGCGCTCACAAAAAAAGGGACCTAGCATGACTGCCCTCCGAAAGACCCAACAAGCAGCTGAAAGAGTCAGAGGCAGATCTTTGCACCCAACCAATGGGCAGAAGCAGCTAAGAAGGATAACCCTGTAGGGACCAGAACTCTCAATTAATCTGGACCCCTGAGATCTCTCAAACACTGGACCTCCAAAGAGACAGCATACACCAGCTGATATGAGGCCTCCAACACATACAGTAGAGGACTGCTGGGTCTGTGTTCATTCAGAGATGATGCACCTAACCCTCAACAGACTGGCAGCCCCAGGGAGTTTAGAGGTCAGATGGGGTGTGGTGGTGGGGACATCCATGTGAAGGCAGAGGGTGTGGAGGAGGTATGGGATGTGGAACACTCAGAGGTTGTATGTGGGGGCTAAAATATGGAATACCCATGGGAGGAACAACAATACGAACCAACCAGTACCCCCAGAGCTCCCAGAGACTAAACCACTAACCAAAGAGTACACATGGAGGGACCCCTGCCTCCAACTGCATATGTAGCAGAGGATGGCCTTGTGGGATATCAATGAGAGGAGAGGCCCTCGGTCTTGTGAAGACTTGATACCCCAGTGTAAGGGAATGCCAGGACAGGGAAGCGAGAGTGGGTGGGTTAGTCAGCGGCGGGGGGGAGGGGGGGAGGGAATGGATAGGGAGGTTTTTGGAGGGGAAATGAAGAAAGGGAATAAAATTTGAAATGCAAATAAAGAAAATGTCTAATAAAAAGTAAAAAAAAATAAAGTAAATTAATTCAGAAAAACTGAAATAGCATTTATAAAACAAAACACAATGAGTGGTTTGATTTAGAAAATTAAGCTATTCTGATTTTTTTAATTTAATCTAATCTTTGTCCCCTTTATGAAATATTTTAGCAATTTGTATCTGAAAAAAATTATTTGAGTGTGTCTTATTACTCTTTTAAAAGGGAATAATATAAATGGAAAAATCCATAATAATTAACACAACTTAGTTTGAGCCTTATGCATAAAAATTAATGTCAAAGTATATCTTCTAGAATTTCTGTAAAAGCCACTATTGAAGAAGTTTCTCTGAGTAATCTTGTCCAATTTTCTTCAGACATTTCAGAACATAGAATGTTAGATAATTAGGGCAAATCAGCAATTGCAGCTAAATGTTAACAACTATCCTGATTAAAATTACTACTCGGATGGAAATGCATTCAGTCTTTTTAAATATATATTAATATTCTGTATATTAAATATATGGAAAATAATACTCTATTCCCATTTACAACAGTTTATATTTGTATATCTAATGTACCACATCAAAAATACATGACATAAATATGAACTTATTCATACATAGAAAAATGGTTTATGCATCTGTGGATCAGTCTAAATCAATGTAATTGAATTATCTTCACTTAACTTATATATCCATAATCCATATGTGTAAAGATTATATGAAATGCCCTCATATATCTTATGTTTAATATTTATAGTATATACTTTAAGATTGTTAACTTTAATAGAAAATTAGTTCTATAATTCCATTGACTATTTTAAAACAGACATTCATTTAATTTTGGAATTTGAAAAGTAAACTTTAAACTTCTTAATGAAACAATTTACACTAACCTGCTATGAATCAACAGTATCACAGAAATACCATGCGCACTACCAAGGGCTTCTGAGCTCCCTATCTCCCTGACATGATGCCCCGCTTGCTAACAAGGGTCAATTTTCTGATGTTCTTTACCAGCGTTGCTTTTACAGGGATTTCTACCGAGATTAAAATGATTTCATTTCATTTGCTATATTGCACCCTATTATATACTTATCAAATTAATATTAATATTGTAGTGGTGACGTTTTGCATAATGAAAACTAGGCTTTTGGCCCCATCTTAAAGGTACGAAGAAGGGCATCTGAGGTTAGAAGTAATAATTGTTTGGTATTTGCAATCTTAAAAAAAATTAGTGAAGATTATGTAGGAGTATACTGTAGTTGCTTTACAAGAATTCTAACATAGATGCATAGCATATCTGAAACATTAAAAATATTGCTATAACATTTACTAATATAAGTCATCCATATTTAGGGGTGGTGTGAGAAAATGAAATTCATTTTGTACTCCCCCCAAAAAACCCAAAAATATATTATTAAAGTAGGCTCAAAAGGTATATTACACATTAGCCAGAATCCTGGAATGACTCTGCTACTGAAAATAAATGGCTAGATTCTGGCCCAGGGCAAAGAACACAAATCAGTAATATCAGTCATATCCTGCTGCTCTTGACTTTGGGTACAAATAAATCACACAATATTTTCCTGGAAATCTTTCTGATACGAAAAGAATCAGAGTGGTAAGATTGGATCAGAGTGTCACTGTACCAGTACCAATTATAGCAGTTGCATATGTCTTTAAATGTCTTTTAAATTCATTACTCTTATGCGAGCTAAGTAGTTATTAGACCCAAGACAAGAGGACATATGTAATGTTTTGAAGAAGAATCTTGTATAAAGCAATTTTAATCCAGTAACAAGATTGCTCTGGCAAGGAATTATATCCAAAGTCCTTCTAGGACTATGTGATCTGGCTGGAAATCAGAGCTATGCTCTGGATTACAGTATGCTCTGACTGGAATGCAGACACACCCTTATCACACACCTTTAATCCCTAACAATGTAATTAAAGTTAGTTTGTAGAAGGAAGCAGACATATTTGAAAGTGATATCTAATTGGGGAGCAGGAAAAGTGATGAATCAGAAATATTTCACATGAGCCAAAGATAGGTTACATACAACTCTCAGGAGAACAGCACATGG
This sequence comes from Montemys delectorum, assembly GCA_019843815.1. NCBI lineage: Eukaryota > Metazoa > Chordata > Mammalia > Rodentia > Muridae > Montemys > Montemys delectorum. Next base: position 32,531 of record JADRCD010236737.1, read on the forward strand.
AAAGAGATGCAACTTAAGAGTGCAGCACAGAGAGGGAGGGAGGGAGGGAGACAGAGACAGAGACAGAGACAGAGAGAGACAGAGAGAGAATTTTACTGGGACAGCTTTACAGAAACAGGTTGCAGGTAAAGACAAAATGAACCAGAGGAGCCAGATTAGAATAGATTGCCAGAGTTAGTTTGAGCCCAAGCAGAACAATTCACTGAGAAGCTGAGCAAAACCAATTTGAACCAAAACAGCTGAGTTAAACCAGGCAACAAGAGTTCCTAAAGAGTAAGAAAGGGTGAGCTTATTCAGCAGTAAGCCTCTGAGATGACAAATCATTTATCATTATATCAGGCAAATGAAAGTTATGTTTTCAATCATGATTCTAATAAGTAAATTTATAACTAAATTTCATGGTCACTGGATTGTTTCATAAGGCTATGTGTATAATTCAGAGAATTAATGCACAGATTTATCAGAAATACAGAAGGAGCACATGACATAAGCTATCATGAAGCTCAGACTCGAGTGCGCAAGTTATAGAGCGGACCTCAGAAATCCTACAGTGTTCTGAATTCTGTGCCATACACCTTTATGGCTCTACTCAGACTCTTAAACACTATTTAGAATGTTTCAAAGGTGTTGGTTTCGACAAAGGAATTCAGAAGGATATGATGAAAAAATATGTACATAAAATAATATGAGCAGCTCAGGAAATAGTATGTCTGTCCTTATTCACCATTGTTCACTATAACCTTTTGGAAAACTCCTATTAAAAAGTAACTATCCCCTATCCCCGCCGAGATTCAGAAAATAAGTAAACTAAGGACTTGCACCCAAAGTCCTGTCCAACTGAAAGAGCTTGCTCTATAAATGTTTGCTGGGTGCTAAGTGACTCAAGGACTGCTCCAGTGCCTTCTCTTTGATTAGAAAAACTGCTAAGATCAAAAATTCAGGTGACAGCAGATGCTGGCTAGTTTGTGGAGAAATAGGAACACTCCGTCATTGCTGGTGGGATTGCAAGCTGGTACAACCACTCTGGAAATCAGTTTGGTGGTTCCTCAGGAAATTGGACATAATACTACCAGAGGACCCAGCTATACCCTATATACCTGGGCATATACCCAGAAGATACTCCAACATGTAATACGGACATATTCTCCACTATGTTCATAGCAGCCTTATTTATAATAGCCAGAAACTGGAAACAACCCAGATGTCCCTCAACAGAGGAATGGATACAGATAATGTGGTACATCTACTCAATGGAGTACTACTCAGCTATTAGAAACAATGAATTTATGAAATTCTTAGGGAAATGGATGGATCTGGAGAGTATCATCCTGAGTGAGGTAACTCAATCACAAAAGAACACACATGGAATGAACTCTTCTAGTATGTGGATATTAGCTCAGAAGCTCGGAATACCCAAGTTAAAATCCACAAATTACAAAAAAATTCAAAAAGTAGGAAGACCAAAGTATGGATACTTCATTCCTTCTTAAAATGGAGATCAATACACCCATGGAAGGAGTTTCAGAGACAAACTATGGAGCAAAGAGTAAAGGAAGGACAATACAGAGACTGGTCCACCTGGGAATCCTTCCCATATTCAATCATCAAATCCAGACACTATTGTGAATGCCAGCAAGTACTGGCTGACAGGAGCCTGATATAGTTGTCTTCTGAGAGGCGCTGACCATGCCTGACTAATACAGAAGTGGAAGCTCACAGCCATCCATTGGACTGAGCACAGGGTCCCCATTGAAGGAGCTAGAGAAAGGACCTAAGGAGCGGAAGGGTTTGCAGCCCCTTAGGATGAACAACAATTACTAACTAGTACCCTCAGACCTCCCAGGGACTAAACCACCAAAGAGTGAACATAGTGGGACTAATGGCTCCAGCAGCATGTGTATAGCAGAAGATGCCTAATCAGTCATCAGTGGGAGGAGAGGCCCTTGGTCCTGTGAAGGTTCTATGTCCCAGTGTAGGGGAATGCCAGGGCCAGGAAGTGGGAGAGGGTGTGGGTTGGTGAGCAGGGGTAGAGGGGAGGGAACTTTTGTTTTGTTTTTCTTTCTTTTCTTTTTCTTTCTTTTTTTTTTCCAGAGGGGAAACCGGGAGAGGAGATATTATTTGACATGTAAATAAAGAAAATATCTAATAAAAACATTCTAAAAAGAAGAAAGAAAAAGAAAAACTTTTGATTAGAAACACCCAGGCTTCTAGAACAGTATGCTCTGTGAATGAGGAATGTCTCTGAAAGGCTTAGCATTTGAAGCCTTGGTCAGAGTTTGTAGTGTTGTCTGAGACATTGGAGATGTTTAGGAGGTGTAGTTCTGTCTCAGAAATTATGCCACTGGTTTTGAGATTAAAAGACTTACGCCTTTTCCGGTTTACTTTCTGCTTCATGCTTGAGGCAGAGAATGTGAACTACAATCTTCATCCCATTTGCTGCCTGTTGTTGCCCCTTTTTCCCCCACAATGATGGACTCTTATCTACTTGGAGACTAAAGCCCAAGTACACTTTTGCTCCATTCAACTCAATTGCGTCTATCATGAAATTTTATGACATCAACAGAAAAACAACATACATGCATGGGGATAATCCTGGGTCCCCAAATCTGAAAAACTGAGATTCTTCATAAGATATGCAACAAGGATATCAGTGATGTATCTGACTCATATTTAAGGAACAGAAACATCTCCAGTGTTGGGCTCACTGGGGTAAAGAAAGGTCACAGAGCAAGAAAAAAAATATTGCTACACTTTGAATATGCCTACCGAATGCATGTTGAAATACAACGGTCATTTGGCAGTCTGGAGGGATGGACTTTTGAGGGATGAATAAATGTGGGATACTTGCCCTGGTATTTCTGGTATGTTATTATCATGGGATGGATGTTATTATCATGGGATCTAGGAAGTGTTCAGGAATGGGCTTGCCTGAAGTTCTGCATGCAAATACCTTCTGTGTCTCAAATAAACTCAGGTGCCTTATTTTTCATATTGTGATATAGCAGTCCATTGCCTGATATAAACATCAAACTCTGATGTCTAGGTCTGTAAAAACTATGAGAAATATATTTGAGAATATTATATATGAACATGTTATACCATTTCTACCAATCTCCCTCCAATTTTTCGTGTGCCCCCTAATGCATGTACAGTATAAGACCTCTTCTTCCTTGTATGTGTTGGCGGGTGAGTGTGTGTGTGAAATACAAAGGAAAATGATGAATCCATTCAACATTGCTTTTATGTATATGTGTTCTGGGCAGACCACATGGGATTGGAGAACCTATCAAAGCGCTTTCTTAGTGGTCATTGATTGTAGCTCTTTATCTACAGAAGGGGCCCTCTGAGACGTCCCTAAATGTGTTCACATGTTAACTGTTGTTTCCACTGTGGAGGTCTTATTTTTGAAAGATTACCCAGTCTATAGTTCTCTGATACAGAATTCAAAATAAACACAAAAAAACAAGCATATCAATGAAAATAAGTGCATATATCAATGTGAGCACTTTATATTAATAAAGCACAGCATAGCTATCCAGGGCCCAGCAACCCAGTGGCTCTATGTTGCTTCATAAACATTGTGCATGTGTATGATTCAGGCATCCTGATACAATAAATTTTTCCAGGTAATGGGCCAATAGCTTTCTTCCTTTGGAAGTTATATAATATTGCAGTTGTTATTCTAAGTTTCATAAACTACCCAAGGCATATGGAAAACTAACCATCATTTTTAGGATAGCACATAGAAAACTTTGTGGAGATCATCAGAGGAACCAGTATTCTGTCTTCAATTCAAAACACAGAGAAATAACATCATATCCAAGCAAAGTATATGTACATTTATCTTAACAGTGATGAATATGATTTTAAAATATGATTTCTCTGAGTCCTTCCATTTTTCCATTTTAGTTCTAATCTTATCACCAATATTTAAAATTTTAGAAGCAATAAGGAAATGTTTGAAAGTTTTACCTACATGTTGATGTGATTAGACAAATTAGATAATTATTGTAAATAACTCCAACTTCATATTATGTTTTATTTTGTGTTAATAAAATACTTTTAATGTTAAGAAATTTTACAAAAACAACACAAGTTTTAGTTTAAAACTTTGACAGTTTAATTTATGTGTAATCACAGTTTTAAATAACAGTGCCATACAAATTAGCAGCCTTAATTCTAGGTTTCTAAATGCAAAAATTAGTATCTTCATGCTAAGCATAATCTCATGGAAGATATAAGGTGTTTCCTGACCACAGTATTAGAATGGATTTAAATTCCAGATCTTTGAACATTTTCTACCCATTCTTGTGGAATGAGAATCTCATAAAACACAAAGGACAAATACACACAAGCATATATTCTATACAATAACATAAAATCATGCCTTGCTATTTTTATTATTAAAATAATGTGCTATTTAGAAAGAAAACTTAGGTCAAGTGAACCTTGAATTCAGTTTATAAAGAAACTGTCATGTACCGTGCCAGAATTAAATATCACCTTTTTCACTTTTAACTCTATGTATAAATAGAACAAAACACACACATTTACATTTGAATCCACATTTGTTGTATATCCAAGTTGCTCTAACAACTTGTGATCAATTGTGTGGCTTCAAAATAATAAATTTATCACAGTTAGGGGGAATCAAGGTCAAGATACTGGTACTGTAAGAATTCACCAAGCCGGACTGTGGTGGCACATGTCTTTAATCCCAGCACTTGGGAGGCAGAAGCAGGCAGGTTTCAGAGTTCGAGGCCAGCCTGGTCTACAGAGTGAGTTCCAGGATGGCCAGGGCTATAACGAGAAACCTTGTCTCAAAAAAAAGAAATAAATAAATAAACAAGCAAACAAACAAAAACAAACAAACAAAAAAAGAATTCACCAAAGTCATATTTTTTTTGATTCATAGATGCATCCACCTCAGTTGAACTTCTAAACTGGGAGAAATAAGGCATAGTTTTGGGTCCTTGTTTATAATATCAATTATCCTGCTCATGAACAGCCTGCTAATATGATGTGACGACCTTCTGAAGGCCCTGTTTCATAATCTCATCACCTTGGTGATATGAATTATATCTTGGAAGTTGGATTACAGTTTCAACATATGAATATAGGGTTGTCAAATCATTTATACCTTGGCAATATATATGAATGCATGTGTAAGTATGAGTGTACGTACCCATCTATTCTTATATAAACATTCACATGTAAACAGCATATGGTCAAGACTTACTCATTACCGTACATATGTATGTTCATATGCATATATAACATTCAAATGCATACAGATGAACACTCATGACACACAAATACATTCATGAATAAATTTGTTTATTTAAATGCATATCTATAATACACACATTCATATACACACACGGACTCCTACACATCCATGTTCCATAATTCATATATATTAAAATTTATATATATATGTTCACATAAACCATATGTATTCATATATGCATGTGTATGTATATATCATGATCACTATGAATACAATAATAAAGTAGTTATTACCATGAATGAACATAAAATTCAATGGGGTAGAAAATAGTTGAAGGATTTATATACCCTTTTATGAAGTATTCTCAAAACACAAAAGAAGAATATAAATAGCAAAGTAGAAAACCTGACAGTGTACATAAACCAGCATTCCCTTCCTAAATAAGGGCATAAACAAACACCCATATACACACACACAGTGATATAGTAAGATATCTATATACCTATATATCTAGACACACATTTGTAAGGATTCACATATTCGTATATACTCACATTCAGGTATTTTATAAATGCATTCATATTTATATACATGCTTTCACACACATCACTATCTGTATCTGTCCACATATACATGTACATATACATATACATATATAAATGTATATATTCTGAAGTGGCTGCCTTTATTCCATAAAACTTCTCTTCCCTACAAAGTATCTTTCAACACTTCTGGAATGAAGATTGATTTTTTTTCTTAAAAATTAAAGAAGAAATTTTAGCCACATGGATGCAATTTTACCTGCAGAACTAGGCAACTGAATCACAGGTCTGATGACTATGAGTGCAATAATAAAGTAGTTATTACCATGAGTTAACATGAAATTCAGTAGGATAGACAAACCTATGAAGAAATTATATACACTTTCATAATGTATTCTCACAGCACAAAAGAAGAATGCACATAACAAAAAAGAAAATATGACAGGAATCATATTCCCTGGAGCATAAACAGCACCCAGACCTGTAACACTGTAATAGTTTTGGAAATAATGAGGAAAACACAAATTACGCCCACAGGATTGCTAGCAAAACCCAGCACTTCTGCAAATATTAGTAATATTAGTAATTTCAGTATATGAAAAATTCTCACCAATTATCAAGACATATGCATCAAAAGAGCAATGAGATGCCAACTCATTCCAACTAGAATAAATATTATGAAATATATTATGAAAATTATAATCTATCAAGGGAGCAGAGGGTACAATTAAGTAACTTTTCCACAGTGCTTATGACAATGGAAATTGATGCGCCCAATCTAGAAAATGATGTGGCTGATATAAACATATGTATATATGTATACATATGATATATATGTCATATACATATATATATATATATATATTTCATATTATATAGAATGGCCATATTACAAAACTACAAAGCAAATGAAATCATTTGGTCAAAAGATGTCTTCATTTCTATATTGAATCGAATTCTGTTATAATATACCAGGTATAAAATAAATGAATTCACCAAGATATCCATTGAAAAGATAATATAATTAATAAATGTGGAGTACATGCACAAGGCATAGCTATTAAGCCAAAATAATTTTTATAGTTAATTGTCTAATTGTTCTGTTTTATTAACAATTCTTACTGTTTTATTTATCATTTTTATTAGATATTTTCTTTTATTTGCATGTCATATGATATCTCCTTTCCCAGTTTCCCCTCCAATAAAGAAGAAAAGAAAAGAAAAGAAAAAAAGAAAAAACAAAACAAAAACAAAACCCTTTTCCTCCCCCCTCCCTATGCTCACCAACCCACACCGTCTCCCACTTCCTGGCCCTGGCATTCCCCTACACTGGGGCATAGAACCTTCACAGGGCCAAGGGCCTTTCCTCCCTTTGATGACTGACTAGGCTATCCTCAGCTACATATGGTGCTAGAGCTAATTGTCCTACCATGTGTACCCTTTGGTTCATGGTTTAGTCCCTGGGAGCTCTGAGGGTACTAGTTAGTTCATATTGTTGTTCATCCTGAAAGGCTGCAAACCCTTCAGCTCCTTGGATCCTTTCTCTAGCTCCTTCATTGGGGACCTTGTACTCACTCCAATGGATGGCTGTGCCTCTACTTCTGTATTAGTCAGGTACTGTCAGAGCCTCTCAGGAGACAGCTATATCAGGCTCCTGTCAGCCAGCACTTGCTGACATCCACAATAGTGTCTAGATCTGATGATTGCATATGGGAAGGAAGGATACCCAGGTGGAGCAGTCTCTAGATTATCCTTCCTTTAGTCTCTGCTCCATAGTTTGTCTCTGAAACTCCTTCCATGGGTGTTTTGTTCCCCCTTTTAAGAAGGAACAAAGTATCCACACTTTGGTCTTCCTTCTTCTTGAGTTTCTTGTGGTTTGTGGATTTACATTTTGTGTTCCAATCTTCTGGGCTAATATCCACTTATCAGAGAGTGTATACCATGTGTGTTCCTTTGTGATTGGGTTACCACATTCAGGATGATACTCTCCAGATCCATCCATTTCCCCCAGAATTTCATAAATTCATTGTTTTTAATAGCTGAGTAGTACTCCATTGTTTAAATGTACCACATTTTCTGTATCCATTCCTCTGTTGAGGAACATCTGGGTTGTTTCCAGTTTCTGTCTATTATAAATAAGGCTGCTATGAACATAGTGGAGCATGTGTCCTTATTACATGTTGGAGCTTCTTCTGGGTATATGCCCAGGAGCGATATAGCTTGGTCCTCTGGTAGTACTATGTCCAATTTCCTGAGGAACCACCAAACTGATTTCCAGAGTGGTTGTCCCAGCTTGCAATCCCACCAGCAATGAAGGAGTGTTCCTCTTTCTCCACAACCTCTCCAGCAACTGATGTCACCTAAGTTTTTGATCTTAGCCATTCTGACTGGTGTGAGGTAGAATCTCAGGGTTGATTTGATTTGCATTCCCTGATGACTATTCTTTGGGTGCTTCTCAACCATTCAGTATTTGTCAGTTGACAATTTTTTGTTTAGTTCTGTACCCCATTTTTAATAGGGTTATTTGGTTCTCTGGAGTAGCAAAGTAAATTGAGCTAAACAATGTTATATTAAGTGAAATATACTAATCATAAAATGATAGATACTATATGTTCCCATTTGCTGAATCTAAAAATAAAACCAGTGTCTCAGAAGCCAATGGAATAGTTATCACTAGTCGCTAGGGAAGCAGATGGTGGAGAGAAAATAAAGAAAGGTCAAATAGTAGATACCATTAGGGTTGAATAGGAGGAATTAGTTAAGGTGTCCTATAACAAAGTATGGTAGCTCTAGTCCACAGGAGTTTGAGATATGTCTCTAGATAACCAGAGAAAAAGAAGTTGAAGGTTGCCAGCATGTAAAAAACATACATCTTTAAAAAATAGAGTAATAATTGACTTGAATTGCTCATTATACATTGTATACATACATTGAATTATTATCTTTTTCTCATAAATATGTTTAAATAGATCATATTAATATTTATAATGAGAAGAATTTTAACAGGACCAAAAGTTGGTTTACATGTTTACTAGTACTATATTGTTTATATATGTTCATTATAATGGAAATTGTTACAACTGCTTATGAAACATGCATATTTATTTGAGAAGTCATAATCCAGAGTATTCAAAGGAGCACAGGCCACAATATCATTAAATGGAAGCACTCCAAATACATAATTGGTAAATAACAATCATTTACACAATGAAATACTAAATAAGCATTAGAATTACTGACCTACAGCTAATTATGTGAAATATGAATTTGTCATAATCAATAGTATATTTATAAATCGTGTGATAATATCCTTTGGTTACAGATAGGTTAATATTATTTTAGAATGTCTTACAAAAACAATCATAAACAATGTTTTTTATTTGTTTATTTGTTTGGTTTTTGTTTTTGTTTTTGTTTTTTTGAGACAAGGTTTCTCTGTGTCCTGGTTGTCCCGGAACTCATTTTGTAGACCAGGCTGGCCTTGAAACCACAGAGATCTGCCTGCCTCTGTTCCTGAGTGCAGGATTAAAGGCATTCACAACCATGTCCTGCAACAATGTTTTTTTTTTTTTTTAGCAGAGTGTCTATATAGAGTTCAAACTGTATATATTTTCAAACAAGGGAAACAGAATTGAATGGAAAATTTGGGTCTAGGAAGGGGAATCAGGTGGCTCTAAGAGATACAAATGTGCACACATTAGCTGAGGTTTGGTTTGTTCTGCATCACCATTATGTCCTGCCGTTAGTTAAGTATGGACTCCAGTGATTTTATCCATAATAGCATTATGATTAAAAGGAAAGTAGCTCAAATATGGTACTTATAACACATGAAAACTTGCCTGTAACACACTGGTATTTGAAAATCACAGTAAAGGAGTTGCAGCTTCCAAAAGGAAATGACCTAGGCAAGCTATAAGAAAATTAACATAACGTGGGACAAAACTGCATAAGGCATGAGTCTATGTGGGGAGATATTACTTGTATGAAAATAAACTTTATTTATCCTAAAATCGCAACAGTGTTCCAAGAAAAGGAATAGCTAAACAGTTTTAAATATTCAATTTCTCTATTAAATAACTGTGATCTGGAATCCAAATGATGTTCTAATCATCTAAAATGAAGGTGGAGATTATTCTAAATGCAATTTAAATTCTGAAGAAATTTCTTTCCATGGCACGCTATTTTGTTTTTCAGAGCTCTGGGCTAATACATCTTCATGGGAAATGATAATATTGTGGCATTTTAAAGTAGATACCATGTCTGAAAATAGTCAAAATATATGTAAATCAGCGTATCAAGTAGGATCTAATGGAACTATTTAAACAGGCTTGTTGAAATTTGACCCATAATCGTGATTGTGCCAGTGTGTTGTCAATTTTGCTTCCCACTGCTAGTTGATCACTAGGGGACATAAATAGCCATGAAGTGTATAATTGGTACTGCCTTACCATGAGTAGTTATTTAAATTCAGCTTCTCTTTGCTCCTCTGAAATCATGTATATTAGCAATAATAAAGCTAGGAAATAAGTACATGCTTTGCAAATATAATCATGTCTTTATAAAAAGTGTTAGGCTTCCCCCTCCCCTTCCTTGAGCCATACTAACCTGTGAACACTTTGCATTTACATTTTACAAAAACTAACATTTAAGCCTGTTCTACAAACAGGAGATAATTTGGGCTTGTTTTGAACCGCAGTCATGTTTGTTAAAAATAAAAAAAAAAAAAAAAAAAGAGAAGATCAAATATTCTATTAAGAAAGGAGGTATCAGGAAACCACTCAGACATTCTTAAGGATAGAATGACAATGTTATCCCTTACCCCGATTCAATGTGATCAAGCACTCCAGTGAGACCTCCTTTATCACTGTGAGATAAGAAACATTTCTGTCAAACCAATTTGCCAGGGTCATTGTGTCCCTTTTCAATCAAGAAACTTCAGGCCATTATGGTATTGACCCAGAACTGTCCAGGTTATGCATTAGCATAATGGCTGATCAACCTAATGCATTTTAATGCCATTAACAAGTCCTCATCCCCAGAAAGAAAAAGAAAGCACACAGAGCTACAATATTTGCTTTTTGATGGCCACATTTGCAGATGAGAACATTTTCCCCTACATTTTAAAGACTGAGTAGCGCTAAGGCATGTTACACTATCTTCTGGCAGAGTCCAAGAACAAATTACTAGAAAGACAGCATTTCAACATACTGTACACAGCTTGAGCCACATCCACATCAGGATTGCCATTGACCCTAGTCAGGCAAAAAAATCTAACCTAAGGTCTGATAAATAATAATTCTGTCTCTAAGGGAGAAACAAGGTATAATTTCCCTAGAATCCGAAGAAGTAAAATATTGACTTGCCTAGTGTCTTAGCGAGGGTTTCCATTACTGTGTGAGCAAGGCAACAAGTACCGTCATAGATGCAGGGGAAGGAGGGGTGGGATAGGGGGTTTCCGGAGGGAAGACCTGGAGAGGGGTTAATATTTGAAATGTAATTGAAGAAAATATCCAATAAAAAGATAACATTTAATTAGGGCTGGCTTACAGGTTCCAAAGTTCAGTCCCTTATCCTCAAAGTGGGAAGCATGGCAGCATCCAGGCAGACATGGTATTGGAGAAGGAACTGAGACGTCTACATATTGATCCAGCTGCAGTCCAAAGAGGGTTGTATCCCAGGAAGCTCCAAGGAGGATCTCAAACCTGCCTCACAGTGAAACACTTTCTCCTAGAAGGCCACACCTCTAATAGTGCCACTCCCTGGGCGGAGTCTATTCAAGTCACCATACACAGTGAATGATTGTTTAACATGCTTCTTGCTTAGGCGAAGAAGTAGGCCCATGACTTAGCTACATTAGTATTCATGTAGGATTTAGACATGCCTGAATCAAGAAAAACCAGTTAGAAACTAGAGCACTATAGACAGAGCCACAATTAATACAGGAAAGATTATGACCACAGACTGGTAAAATTGAGTAGGCAAGACCAATGACTTCTTGAAGCAGTGGTTCAGTAACATGAGGTAGAAAGATCCAATGTGATTCAACTCTGTTTTTATCCTGAAGTGGTTTCCTAAACTTGCAGTACTCTCCACGAATTACTGGTTTTGATGGATTCTGAAGGTGGAAGATTCGTTTGTGACTCAAAGATTCAGACTTACTTGGCGGTGTAGTGTCTAACTTCTTTTGTTACATGGGCTGTTTGGTCCTTCCTAGGACAAAGAGACCACATGAAAAGGGGCTTCAGAAGATCACATATCCCAAATGAACTCTAAGTGAAACTTCTACTCTACTGGGAGATACATCTTAGCAATACCCGTGTGCCGCCTTACTTCTCTCTGTTAATACTGTTTTTATTGTTGTTTATAGTAGTCACGATACTCTGTCTTGTTTTATCATCATTTTTGTCTCCCTTTGTGAATGAAGTACCAACCAACCTCTCTAAGAAGTATAGACACTGTGAACTACCTGGTACAATGGCTTAATGAGTTTCATAGAGTTCAAAATAAGAACCACAAATAATTAATATGAATTGAGGATGATGATGGTATTTGATATTGTCTTGGATGATTTTACTATAAAATGTAATTTCCATGAACTTTGATATATAACTCTGTAATAGAATCCTTTCCCTGCTGAGTGTTATGCACAGTGAGTAAAAATGCTAAATTGCTATTCTTTTCATTAACTGTATGGAAATGTGAAGATAAAATGCAGTTTGATGCTAATTTTGTGAGAAAGAACAAGATCAGAACAGTCAATTTCTCCACAACGTCTTTAATTGTATTAATTTTAATTGCCTGAAAGCTCCAAATATGTGTTGTCTATCATGTGACCTTTATTTTAAGAGATGAGCCTGCTTTCATAAATCCATTGCTCAGCCAAAATGGCCACAATTAGAAAATGAAGTTTTCATAGGCTTGTAAACATATTTTTGCTTAGCCTTGGGAGACTTTTTGAAAGATGTTTCCTTAGAACATTTAACAAGAACAAAAAAAATATGTTTCCAAAGACGAAATTCACATTGTTAGGAATTTGCTAATATATTTTAGAAATTATGTTTTGTTCTATTTTATGAGGTATGTTTAACAGTACTTTGTAAAATGTTCACAAACCCATGAAACTTCCAGCAGCACAGCTTGTTGTCCATATTCTCAAATTCTAACAGAATAACCAAACCTCAGTCCTTATATCCCAGATTCAGTTGTTAAAAAAAAAAAAAAAAAAAGGAAAGGACATTGTAAAAAGTGGTTGAGGTTGAAACACCACAATATTTTAAGGAACAGACTTAGAAGTTGGCACAGAACATTTTCATGGTATTGTAGAGCTGAATTAACCACATGGCCACACTTAACCTAGAGGGTATGAGAAAATAATTTTAATTTAACCATTATAATAGACATGTGTACTAGATATAGCTCAGATGTTTAGTCTAACTTTTATGGAAGGAAGAAATATTTTAGAGGGCACATATCAGTCTGCCACAAAGGATGTAGACATAAAAAATGAAAGTATGGAAATAAACAGTTGAACTGAGCAAGAGTAGAAGAGTAGAGGAGGCAACAAAGTGGCTTTTGTAACTTTACCACAATTGGACTTATTTAATAACACTTCATTTTACATTTTAATATAGCCAATGATAGTTCCTTCACATGGGTATATTATAAGGGAAACTTATAGCTACATGACAGGAATATATTAGAAGGCCCTATGGAAGTCTAAGCATGTTAACAAACATGCACAAAATAATCCCATGGTCCAAGAATACAAATATGAGTACCATATATTTTGGGAAAATTAAAGAAATCAAATAAATACATGTCCTAGGCATCATTTTAATCATGGATATTTAAAGATTCAGTAAAACTATTCACCAACTGTCCTCCTTGTAAGAAATCCTTCTAATCCAGCGTAAAAACTATCATAAATATGAATTACATCCAAAATTATGGGCAGGAAGCAGTTCATCCGTATAAGCCCTATATCATGAATTATATTCTAATTGCCTAACCTGTCAAGATACCATACTGATAAATATTCAGCCAAAGCAAAAAAGGAGAAAACCTCATTATAGACTGAGCTGTATTTAAATGGCTTCTCTAACAAGGGAATTTTACAACGCAAATACCTTCAGACATAGAGAAATTAATGAATGTCCAAAAATATATTAAGATATTTCATTATAAATAAACTATAGCTCAATTAAAAACAAATAATAAATCATTTATATTATTCCATTAATTTTATTCATTATTTTAAGTTCCAAAGAAGAGGAAAGAAAAACTTTTAGCTTATTTATTTTCATCATTAGTATTAAAAAATGTACTGTTTTATTTCTATTTTGTATGCTTCATTTTTTTGGATTTATCTAAAGTACATTAAAGCACATATAAGTTAATTTCATAAGAATGAACAATAACCTGCAAATAGTAATTTTGATCATATATCTTATAATCATGAGGCTCTTGCTTACATTCTGTTTATCTAGAAGTCTTTTTTTAATCCACTGCAAGCGCCTTTACTTCTTTATTCCTTATGCCATGCACCCTTGCCTTAGAATAAATTCCGTGTAACTTTCAAGACTAGCATTTCTGTTATCACCAAAATGTTTTATGTTGTCTGTACCTGGAAACAGGGACTATCTGTTTGCCCTGTGTGTGCACTTATCTGAAATATCATACAGCATATTTTTCATGTAGTATTTCATCATGTCATACAGCTCATCCCTTGAGCCTTAAGTTCCGGTCTGATTAGCATGGGCACCATTACTACTACTGCCTAGCACAGGATACTCAGCATAGAGCAAGTACTCAGCCAATGAAATTAAAATCATCATTAAAAATGAACTAAATAGGGCATCTAAATAAATACCAGTTATACTTACATTCTTTTTTTAAAACAATTTTACTTTTTGAGTAAATGCATATATGAGAAATGTATCTGCAACCCTCCTCTCCACATCTCCATTCCTTTCTGTACTACCTACATCTCTTCTGCAATTATCCATTGTTTTGCGTATGTATATGTGTATTGTGTGCATGTATATGGAACCTATTAGGTCCATTATCTTTGCAACTGGCACCATGTGGAATTGCTCTTGAAAATATTGGTGCATTGTCATTATGCAGATCTTGTTCTGGCAACTATGTTATTGAGAGTTCATGGCTGGAGCTTCCCTTACAGAGAATACTATCTCACAGATGTCCTAGTCTTTTGTAATTTTCCTCCCTGTGTTCTTAATTGTTCCCTAAGCTTTAGGTGGAGGGTTGAATTGTAGATGCCATCTTGGAGTTGAGCACTGCTTAGTTACTTCTCTGAAGTTTGACTAGTTGTGGATCTTTGTAATAGCTATATAATCTGTTGCAAAGCCAGCCTCTCTGCTGAAGGGTGAGAGCCACACTTATGTGCAGGTGTGAGGTTAAGAATACAGTTAGAAATTATATTTGTTTCAGAAATTTTGGTAGAAGGCTCTCTAGTTTGTTCTACTACATCTCCAGCCATGGGTGATTGGATGGGTCTATAATATCTGGCATGAATTACCTCCAGTTGAGTAGATTTTTAAGTCCAAGACAGCTGATGGAAACCACCAAGAAAAAAAATGACTACTGATGCCCCATTGTAGGTATCTTTCTGGTTGAGTCATTGTTGTGATTCAAAGGCTCTACACCTAGGTAGGACTGCTCATTGTTTCTCTCCCTTGACATCTTATATGGAACCTGTGGAAATTGTGACAGTTGATCCTCAGTGAGACAGCACACAGCTTGATTCCTTGACGTCTTGTGTCTGAAGTGTGTGATGTTTTCTGCAAGAGGGTCTTTACTTTCATGCTCTGGATAGTAACCAAGAACAATGGCAGTGGCCCATACTGTCTGAGGAATCTCTTGTAGTCCCCTAAGGGACAGGAAGATTTCCCTTAGAAAGAAAGCTGAGATTAGATACTACTGTTAACACTTAGATTTCCCATCCCTTTTGATGTGGATCAAGAAACTTTTCATGGCTCAGGGATCATCATGGGAGAGATAACAGAAAGAGTATAACAGCTAGGTGAAGGCATGGGTGTCTTGGGATGGAATGGCCTTTGCTTTCTTGAATGCTCAGCAACTGTCTTGACCTGCACAAAAACTAGGTCAGATTGGACTTTTCAACACTCCTAAGTGGATGAAATAGGAGCACATGAAGGGAGTGCCTACCCTTTTCTGATGTAGTTATACTGCCTGTATAAGCAGTTAATACTCCCTGTAAGTATACCTAATTAAACTCATAGGTGTATACACACACACACACACACACACACACACACACAGAGAGAGAGAGAGAGAGAGAGAGAGAGAGAGAGAGAGAGAGAGAGA
>JADRCD010236738.1:0-12500 GCA_019843815.1 Montemys delectorum
AGGTATTGAGCTGCCTTGTCAAAGCCTGTGCACTTACCAAGCAATTTCCCCACTTCCAACTTTCCTGTCCCTCTACCTGTAATGACGGCATAGCCCCGAATGCCATATTCCCTAGACAGCATATCAAATACCTCTTGCAAATCAATTAGTCCTGTAATAACACACTGAATGATAGCAACCATCGGGATTTAAACAGGTAAACAATATTTTTAGTCCTTAGTAATAAAATTAAAAACCTCTAGTCTTCCAAGACCACTGTTTAAAAAGAAACAGTTCACAAAGGACCATGTCTTTGAATATAAAACAATATATTCAATATAAATATATTTATTTATATATTATATAAATAAATGTGAATGTAAAAAGGTAGCTAGAAGAATTTTTTCATAACCTAAAAACTATCCTGTGCATTTTCAAAACCGATTGCTATCGAGGTTTTTAAAATAAAGCTTCAAATGACAATCTGTATGTACGCGTATGTATTGCTGTGCATGTGTGTACAGGTATGGGTGCATGTGTAGTCATGTGCACAAGAGGCCAGAAGGTTAATGCCAAGTTCTTTCTCAATCTCTTTTCACCCCATTTTTGGAGGCACGGTCTTTCACTGATCTTGAAACTTGACAATTTGGCTAAGCCAGCCAGGGAGCCCCAGGGATCTTCCCAGCTCTGCCTCCTCAGCTCTGGGACTACTGGATCATGCTTCGCTACTTAGCATGGATTGATGCTAAGGATTAAAGGTAGGTCCTCATGTTTCTATGGCAGGCACATTATCTACTGAGCTATCTCCCTAGCCCTCTTAAAATAAATCTAAGAATGTAGGTAAAAATACAATATTAAATTGTCAACTGTTTTCAGCATTAAGAAATGGCTACTAGGGAGTTGGTGAGATGGCTCAGCGGGTAAGAGCACTGACTGCTCTTCCGAAGGTCCTGATTCAAATCCCAGTAACCACATGGTGGCTCACGGCCACTGGCAATGAGATCTGACACCCTCTTCTGGTGTTTCTGAAGATAGCTACAGTATAATTATTTATGATAATAAATAAATCTTTGGGCCAGAACGAGTCAGGGACTGAGCAAGTGGGGTCTACTGGAGCGAGCAGAGGTCCTAAAAGTCAATTCCCAACAACCAGATGAAGGCTCACAACTATCTGTACAGCTACAGTATGTACTCATATACATAAAATAAATAAATAAATCAAAAAAAGAAATGGCTACTAATATTAATACTTTAAAAGATACCACTTTGGCTCTGTGGCACAATGGTAGCATACTGGATTTCCAAGAGATACTTACCTTTTATTAACAAGACACTACTTTTCCTTGGTGCTAGGACTTGCACCTAAGGACTTGCTAGGCAGTTCTCTAACTCTGAGCTACACTCCCAGGTCTAAATACTACCTGGAGAATGACATAGAAGCCTTTATGGCTAATAAAAAGTTCACGTGTTAACATTGAAACCTAACATTGTAAGCCAGTATTCAATGTTATAATGCAAATTTTTCTGAAGATGTATATTTGGAAACATCAAACAAAATGTGATATATTTTATTACCTAGCCATTGTGCACCACTTCAATGTCCTTTATGAAACTGGTTGGAGTCTATGCCAACTTACATCCTCAAGACTGTAGAGTACTTAGTTAACAAATATAAATAAATTATAGGGCATCCATTTGCATTGTCCTCTATTCTTATATGAGTCAGCAAATATAAACCTGGGTCAAGATGGGGTGAAAAATCTCTTTCAGAGTAGAGGTCTTTGAAAACCCCAGAGATGTTTCCTTAACTCATCTTGACATTTTCTTAAGTCCAAAACATGTGATCTGAGCTGTCTTATATTTTTTACTAGATCTTAAGCACTTAGAAACAAGTTAGTCTGGAGTCAATATTACTGCTAGCTACCAAAACAAACAAATAATTCAACAATAATAATGATTGATGATGATGATGATGATGATGATGATAATGATAGAAGAAGATATAAGCACTAAATATTCCATTAATTAGTCTATTTTTGGTGACTTGAAAGCTACAAACTTCATGAAAAGTTTAGGAAAAACATGCCTTTTTTGTTTATCTAGAATCTAACAAAAGCACTACTATGGATTACATATTCATTTTCCTCTCTACAAGTAGGATGAAAATAGCATAAGCATCCTCTTGGGACAGCCTTAGAGTTGAATTTGGCAAAGTCAAAACTAAAAATCAACTATCACATAAGAAGTATCTAACTGAAACCAAAGCTGCGGGTGAACTGTCTTACAAACACATGAAGTGTAATCTTGCTCAGACCGGGGCAAAACTCGGAGGTTGTCTCAGCACTAGGACCTGGAAACTTAAAACCAGCTCGGGAGCAGGAAAGCCAGAAGGAGATTTCTTCAAAACCACCTACACAGGCGCTGTCTTCCTGCTCCGGGACAGCCTGTGGAACCGGGCTTCCTGCCCGAGTCTGAGCAGCACGTGATGTCCATGGAAAACTGTGAAGCCAGCCAAATTCCCACCCACAGCAGCATCTGTCCTCGGAGCCCTGACAAGCCACAGAAACCAACAGACTCGCCTGTGAGGGCGGAAGGAACCCCTGACCATCTTGCTTGGAAAGGGCAACAACCTTCAGCTACTTCGCAGAGATGCAACCAGGCAGTCCAAGAGAATCATGAGTGTAAAAAAGCCAGCGCTGAAAAGAGTCGTTTCATCTGAAAAGGAGTAACGAGGAAGAAAAGACTGAGCGCTCCTTAAGCATAAATGAGAAGATGAGCATAACGTGTTAAGAAACAATTACAAAGAGAAGAATCAATGGGGCAAATAAAACCTATTTCAGAGCAAGTGGAGAAGTAAAACATAAATAATTGAGCAATATCAACTGACATTGAACCTTATCTGCCCATAATCATTAATGAATGTTATTATAATGTACTGCTCTCCAGAGACAGTTTAACCATCTTGAATGCAGATCTTTCTAAAGTCTATTGCATATTGCTTTGACTTCTTCAACACAATTCTCAAAAGCATGTGAAAGAAAGCCGTAGACGGGCAGTGGTGGCTCACACCTTTAATTCCAGCACCGGGGAGGCAGAGGCAGGTGGATTTCTGAATTCGAGGCCATTCAGGCTGGCTTAATCAAATGTCATACACTAAGCGGCTTCAATTTGGACATGGAGTGATAACTCAGAGGTTTAGGAGCACTGGCTGCTCTTCCAGAGGACCTGGGTTCAGTTCTCTGCACCCACATGGGATCTTAACAACGATCTGTGACTCCAGTTAAAGTCGGTGTTCTGGACTCTGTGGGCAGCACATGCATGTGGTCCACAGACAGACACACAGGCAAAATCCAATTATACAAAATAAAAATGGATGTAATTGTCAACTCGGAGGCTTACTGCCTCCAATTGCTAATCTAGACCCATTCCTGGAAGCATTTAGCCTCAGCACAATCTAATCTAGACCTAGAACGGTTGCTGCCTCTGAGACTTACTGCTAAATAAGCTCACCCTTTCTACTTCTCTCTGCACTCTGGCTGGCTTGTTCAACTCACCTGTTCTGGCTCAAACTCCTCCAAAATGACTAATTCAATTTGGCTTCTCTCAGCTTCTCACTGAATTGCTCTGCCTGGCCTCAAACTAACTCTGGCAATTTGATCTGATCATCTGGCTCCTTATTCTCTGGTTTCAACCGCCTCTGCTGCATGAACTAAACAGAACTCAACTCAACTCCACTGCACTGCATCCTGTGCTGACTGACTGAAATGAACTGACTGACACCTGAATGCTGGGATTAAAGGCATATACCACCAATCCTGGATCTAAGCTTTTCTGTACCAGGAAATTGCTCTGTACCAGGCTGGCCTTGAACTCAGAGATCTACTTGTCCTTTTCTACTGGGATTAAAGGTGTATCTGTATTCCAGCCAGAGTGGGTATGTTGCTGGATTAATATTTCTAAACAATCCCATCTTTTAATTCATAGGCAGACATCTTTCTGACTCTTCATGCAGGAGCAAAGGAATTCTCTGCTGTCTCTCTTATAGGGATAATTTTTTGATGTTTCTGCCCCTAAAGACAGATTATATATTACAGTACATTTATACATAATTACATATTACAGATTAGATTTCAACATAGGAATTTGGGGGGTTTACACGTGAACATTCTGAAATAAGCTCCCATGCTCTGACAAACAAAGATGAAGAAAGCATATTATCAAAGAATTCCCATTCAACAAGAGGGGAGGTCTGAGTGCACAGTTAGAATATGATGAGGTTACTTTAACAGGAGCAACAGGGAAAGACTTCTCACTTAGCCTGGGGTTCTTGACATGCTAATACCTGGGGAGGCTCCTAAATGCTGACCTATTGGTCAAGTGAAGTTAGAGAGGGAATGGTGGGCAGGGAATTAGGACCTGATGGTAGACGGTGAGGACAAGGTTTATCCTACAGCCAGTGAAAATGTGTGGGCTTACACGGTTATCTTTGATATATTTGCGAAATGACTCTCTGGCAAGAGGCATGTGGTTTGGCAGTGGCGGTGGCGGTGGCAGCGGCGGCGCAGAGGCACAGCATTGGTGTTGTTGCTGGTGGTGGTTTTGTTTGTTTCTTCTTTAAGACAGGCTCTCGCCATAGATCCCAAGCTTGCCTGAGTTTGAAATATATACCATGCTTTCCCAACTGCTGGGACTACAGGCATCCAAGACCACACCCATCCTGACATGGAGATTTGAGAAACAGATGGGGAAAGTATGAGTTAAGAATTCATGGCAGGACGCTAGGCCAGCAGATCTGTTCTATAGGCAGGTCAGGGAAAGTGGTTACAAGGAGAGGCAAGAAGGGTGGGTTACGTAAGGAAAAAGGGTGTGCCAGGGATGGCACACTCCCTCTCATCTGGAGTAAGTCATCCCTTCTAAGTGTCCTTTATGCACTTTAAAGCCCAGATAGCCTCCAAGGGAACTTCCAATTGCAAAAGCTCTGAAGCCTTGGAGCACCGGTTGCTGTTGTTGTGTTATTCAATGACGGCCTGAAAGTCTTTCAAAGTTTGGCCCTATGGTCAGTGGCTCCTGGACTGCAGTCCAGATACTACCCTAAAGTACCTTTAAGTTTCCACTTGGTGTTAACTTGAGAAACACAACCGCAGCTGCTGACAAGACAATAGCCCGCCTACAGCGATCCCTACCCCCAACCCCTTCCAGCTTCGCCATTTCAGCCCTGTGTTGAGGAATCCCTCTGCTTTTGAACTGCATAGCAGTCCATTTGCAAGGCCCAAATGCTTTATGAGATCCATTCAGAGTTTAAAAACTGAGAACAAAGGCTTCTTAGTAGTCTTTGTGCCCCTTCACGTAAATCAGCCCCTATGGTGCCTTGCATAGACAGTCCAAACATCACCTGGCATCTTTGTGCATCCAGAGAGGTTTAGGAATAAGCAGATTCCCTCTGAGATCCCAGGAAGCACTTATTTCTAAGTGGTTGAGCTAATTAATACTCAGGAGGTTCTAGAGTCACTTAGAAGGCCTTAGCATAGTTCCTTGTTCCTGTGTTCTAGCTTACTAAGATTTGGAGATATGGAAGACCAAGACAAGAAGGAGGAACAGAAGATACCTCAAGTATCATTTAATAAAAGAGGCAGCTATACAAGAAAATACACGTAAGCCACCTTCCCTGCTTTCTTTTGCGTATTTCCATATTTTTATTTGTGTCAGTCAAATGTGCTCTTCTCAGAGGACTTAAAACCTTTTTTTTTTTTTTTGGTCTTTCGAGACAGGGTTTCTCTGTGTAGCCCTGGCTGCTGGCTGTCCTGGAACTCACTCTGTAGACCAGACTGGCCTTGAACTCAGAAATCCACCTGCCTCTGCCTCCCAAGTGCTGAGATTAAAGGCGTGCGCCAACCTTGCCTGGCTTTTGTTTGTTTGTTTTATTCTATGTGTATGAGTGTTTTGCCTGCATGTATATCTGCATACCCTGTGTGTGCTGTCCACACTCATGGAGGTCAGAACAGAGTGTCGGATCCTCTGGAACATCTGGTTACAGATGTTTGGGAGCTACCTTGTAAGGACTGGGATCCTAAGCCAGGTCCTAGGCAAGAGCAGTAAATACTCTTATTCACACAGACGGTTATAGGAATAACGTTGAGGTATATGTCTGCCCTTCAATGATATTGTCTTCCCTGATAATTACATCACACAAAGAAACAAGTTAAAGCTGAATAGTATATTGTGGATGACAGATTGTGCCATCTGGGGGCATCCTGAATGATTTTGACCTTGCTAAGCCATAAATGTTTGAGGGCTATCTCTCCTCCATACGTCTCAAGCCCATCCATGGGGCTCGGCCCTCATCTCTTACAGGCCTTATCTTGTGGTGGCACTGCATTGCCCATCGGGTTTCAACAGGTCAATTGTAAGGCACACCTGAGACCATTGCAGCAGGGGACCAATATGTCTCAGGCCATCCTGTCTTTCCTCCTCAGTTCTCACAGCCTTCTCAGACAGCACGCCACTATCAATCATCAGTACACAAGATGGAACCAACCCACTTGCCTCCCTGGATCTAGGCTTACAGCCGCAGAACCACATTGGCATGTGCTTTTTACAGTCTGCTTCCTTGCCAAGCTAGAATACAAATTCCATAAATCCCTTTTCAGTGTGTCGAGTTCCTTTATAAGCCACCCTAAGTCCCATCCCATATTCTATAACTTAAGATTCCGTATTTACAATAAAAAATTAATCAAGTCTTCCACGTGTTATCTGTTCCACTGTTATCATGTTAATGCCAACTGGTGTGGTTTGGGTATAAACTTAGATGTCATTAATGCTCTAAGCTTTGTAAATAAGAAAGCAGAAGCGTAGTGGGCCGGAAATTCAGACACAATCAAGACTTAAAATTTCCACCCATTATACTATACTGACTCCACTCTTCTAGATCTTTCTGCGGTGTTCCCTGGAAAAGGCCGCACTCCTCTTAGACGTCTACGGTTTTTTTCATGTGTACACTTCGAGCAGCAGACTTGCTGGGGAAGCTCATAACCAGGAAAGCAAACACATAAAGACATTAACTAGACTATGTGATTTAGCTCTATGGTTATTCACTGTGTTATTCTTACAACTTTCCTGAAGGCATAGTTGGTCTGTTTTAATATAGGAGTGAAAGAGCATGAGACCTACTATCGGCTGAACAAAAATTACAGTCCTAAAATTATATGTGTCTTATAATTACAATAGGACAAATTATACATACATCGAGATATTTTAAAGGCTATTTTTTTTTTTTTTTTTGCAGTGGTGGTGGCTGGGAAAGTGCAACTTTAGATGATTTAACTACCAGTAACAAAGGAAGACGTATCGTGAGGAAATTGCTTCTATTCTCTGACTTTTAAGAATTAACCCCTCAGCCGGGCGGTGGTGGTACATGCCTTTAATCCCAGCACTTGGGAGGCAGAGGCAGGCTAATTTCTGAGTTCGAGGCCAGCCTGGTCTACAGAGTGAATTCCAGGACAACACAGGCTACACAGAGAAACCCTGTCTCAAAAACAAAAACAAAAACAAAAAAAAACAAACAAACAAACAAAAAAAAGAATTAACCCCTCTAATGAGAACAATTTAATACTAATTACAATAAATGTGGTGAACAGTAGCCAAACACTCAGACTGGATCTAGAAGCACAGTCATTCGGAAGTCAAGAAAGTATAAAAGCTAGAAGATGCCTTTTGAAATATCTACTGCTCCTTTCTTTCTGATGATGAAAGCCAGAGCAGACATTCTCAATGAACTGCCCAGACTTCCTGTAGGCTGATCATCAAAGAACTATTCTTTCTCCTGTATCCCAGAGTTTGTCATCCTGACTCAGTACTTGATGAAAAGCCAACCCATCAGGGCTCAGGAGGCATACGGGGAGGAGGTGACACTATGCTGATAGATTTGCTGACTAACCTAACTGAGAAAAAGCATGCTGAGGTAGCTCTAACTTATGGACCAGCAGGCTTACGAAGTTCACTGGTCAGCTGTAAGGTCTGTCGGGTGGACTCCAGTCTCGGATGCTATGCGATGGTTTGCCTGCCGTCCTATGCATATCATTGCACATCAGTCACCTGCACAAGACATTGTTCTTCCTGTGATCCAAACCAAGGGCCCAGAGTTGAATTTCACTGGTCCTAACTGGCCTGGGTTGGGTTAGGTGCCAATCTTCAAACCAACCACAGTGGCCACTAAAGGTGAGGACCAGTGAAATATATTTGAATTCTTAGTCAATATCAATATTCTCCCACGCCGAGCCTGGGAGTAGGTTACCTGACACTGAAATCACAGACCAAGTATTGGCAAATAAAATTTTAGCAGTTGGAGCTTTCTTAATAAAGCGGTTGTATCCTGCTTCCTGGTATTGATAAATATGTTACTCCTTAAAAGAAAGCAAAATAAGGTAGAGATAACAATGGCAAAATCCGCCGGGCGGGGGTGGCTCACACCTTTAATCCCAGCACTTGGGAGGCAGAGGCAGGCGGATTTGTGAGTTTGAGGCCAGCCTGGTTTACAGAGTGAGTTCCAGGACAGCCAGGGCTACACAGAGAAACCCTGTCTCGAAAAACAAACAAAAAAACCCAAACAAACAAACAAAAAAAAACAATGGCAAAATCCAGTATCTACCTATGAGCAACAACCAGGAGAATAAAGATTAAGAGAAAATAAAAACTATGTAAATTAAAATTATTATTTTCTGTATATTTAATTGATGCTGGAAATTAATATGGTGGCAATTATTTCTTAGCCAGCTTTTCCCCCCAAAACAACACAAAGACCTTTTAATATTTCAAAGCCATAAGCCTGAGCTGGGCAGACTCTAACCAGCTCCTCTAAGTTGATCTGACCACCTAGGCCCATCCAGCCACTTGGCTAGCTAGATCTTCCAGGCCATAGTCACATGTCTGTCTCTTCTCATGTCTCCTAGAGAAAAAGCTTTTCTCCTTCTTCCCAGAGTTCCTTTCTCCCTCCCAGGAAGTCCCAACTTCCACTTCCTGCCCTGTTAATTGGCCATTAGATTTTTAATTAGCACTAATCAGAGAATGCCTTAGGTAGGGGAGGAAGGACAGGGACACAATTTCACACAGTATACCTCAACAAAACTATTTTTTGTTGTTTTGTTTGTTTGTTTGTTTTTGTTTTTCAGGACAGGGTTTCTCTGTGTAGCCCTGGCTGTCCTGGAACTGACTCTGTAGACCAAGCTGGCCTCGAACTCAGAAATCCGCCTGCCTCTGCCTCCCAAGTGCTGGGATTAAAGGCACGTACCAACACTGCCCAGCAACAAAACTATTTTTAAAAGAAACTCAGATGGTTCAGCAAGCCTATATTAAGAAAAAAACTCAGCTCTACAAATTGCCTTTAGACCTGCACACGCATGCTGCAGAGTGCATGTTCACACACACACATTACACACATTAATAGCTAAGTATTTTTAAAATTTCAAACAACTGCCTTGAGGGGAGAGAAAATTTCATTTGATCTCTTATAACTCAGGAACTAATTTGACTCTGTGGGCAAAAGAGATACAAATTAGATTTAGAAAGTGGGTGGTGCTGGCAAGTTGCCTCAGCAAGTGAAGGGAGCTTGTCTCCAAGCCTGTAGACCTGAGTTTATTCCCAAGAACCCACATGATGGAAGGAGAGAAGCAACTCCTATAGACTTGTTCTCTGACCTCTGTGACTGTATTTAGGAACCTACCCCCCACAAACAAGCAAATAAATAAATGTACACTAAAGTTTTAGAGTCAATAGGTAGAAACAACTTGCTAGCAGTTAGAGTTATCCAGTAATTAAGCAGCTGGTGTGAGGTAATGGTGGGTTTGCCAGAGCAGGCAGCTGTCCTACTTTGCTGTCTGTTACTGTGATAAGACACTGGCCAAGCTGGGCGGTGGTGGGGTGGTGGTGCACGCCTTTAATCCCAGCACTTGGAAGGCAGAGGCAGGCCTGGTCTACAGAGTGAGTTACAGGACAGCCAGGGCTCTCGAAAATACCAGAAAGAAAGAAAGAAAGAAAGAAAGAAAGAAAGAAAGAAAGAAAGAAAGGAAGGAAGGAAGGAAGGAAGGAAGGAAGGAAGGAAGGAAGGAAGGAAGGAAGGAAGGAAAGAAAGAGAAAGAGAGAGAGAAAGAGAGAGAAAGAAAAAGACACTGACCAAACCCAACACAGGGGAAGAAAGAATTTATTTCATCTTAAAATTCCTGGATCCCAATCCATCCCTGAAGGAATTCAGGTCAGGAGTTTAAGGCAGGAACTGAAGCAGAGTCCATGGGGGAACACTGCTTACTGGCTTGCTCTCTATGCCTTCCTCAACTGACTTTCTTATACAGGCCAGGACCACCTGTCCAGGGGATAGCACTGCCCACAATGGGCATGGCCTACCCACATCAATCCCTACGTGAAAAAATGCCCTACAAAAATGCCAAGAGACCAATGGGATGATGCCAGTTTTTCAATTAAGGTTCCCCCTTCCCAGTTGATTCTAAATGATATTGCCGTGATGAAAACTAACTAGCCCAGGAGTTTTCAGGCAGAGTAAGGGTGACCTCCTGTCACGAGCATTGCAGAAGGACTTCAACATTGCGTGGAGATGTGCTCAAAGCTGCCTCTTAAATTCCTTCCCAGCTCTGATTCTAAATTATTGAGACTAGCATGAATAAAAGATCCAAGCCCATTCATGAACTAAATTATTCAACAGACGGTCATAGAGCTTTCAGCAGCGTTGTTGAGTCTACTCGACTTTGGGTGATAGGCATCCTGCTTCACAAGGAAAACATATACAGGTCTCTGACAATACTGTGTTCACCAATCAAAACATTAAAATTAAGTTTATAAGAAAGCACCATCCATGGCAGCATCCTCTGAAGGGGAAGAAACAAAACATGGTTTAAAATTCTGTTTGGAACTTGATGAATTTGTCCTCAGAATTTCACATCTGAAAATTTTAATTCCTAAACTGAGCATAGCTTAAAGTCCTTTACTGCAGTTTTCTGCCTGCGAGAGATAACAGAGCCACACTGCTACTCCAAGATGGAAGTGACTTTTCCTCTTCATTGCCTTTGGCTTCTCTTTGTTGTTTCTGAAAATGTTATCAATATCGATGGTTGCCGAGCTAGGCCTCAAACTCACTGTATAGCTTTGGTTGGCCTTGAGCCCTCCCTCCATCTTCCCGTCTTATGTTGTATTTTAAAACGTTTGGCATAAAACTTAGATTGCAGTTCTGATTGGACATCCTGAGACAAACACTTTTAAAATACTGCTCCACTTCTATTTTTTTTTTGACAAAACAATACTTATATGCACTCACGAGGCAATGAGATACCGTAGATGTGGCATCCTAAAATATTATGTCAAGTTAAACAACCTATCCAGAGCCTTGATTGCTTACTGCTTTTTTATAGCTAGAACATTTTCAGTGTCTGTGTTCAGTGCATTAATGTACATTGAAGTGTATAACCGAGTGTTATTTACCATGGGACTATGGGTACAAATGGAAAGTTTATTCCTCCTATCTAATGGTAACGTTGTTCCCTTTAAATAACTTCTCCTTTGCTCAGGGCACACCCTTTTGAATTGGTTCCTACCTGGGCTTACTGGTACAGATACCTTTATAGTTGAGTGTGTACTGTCCTAAGAATGCTGTTGGTCCTTTTCTTTTTCTCTCCTCTCCTCCCCTCCCCTCCCTCCTACTCCCTTCCCCTCCCCTCCCCTCCCCCACAGCTCCCTTCCCCCCTCCTCCTGTTCCCCTCCCCTCCCCTCTCCCTGCTCCCTCCCCTCCCATCTCTCTCTCCCTCTCCCTCTCTCCCCCTCCCCCCCAATCTCTTCCTCTTGAGTTTGATAGCTTTCTCATGCTTGCCCCTTCCCTCCCACCCCCAATGACATTTCTACTGCATGGAAAGAAATCACCAGCCTGCTGAGCAAAGGTAACACAGTAGAGGAAAGAAGGCAAACAGAGGGTGTAAATGAATTCCAAGAGTAGGGCCAATTGTCCTGGCAAGCGACTGACTGTCCAGGATGGTTAATCTGCAACCCTGCCCGGCTCTCCTGATTTCTGCCCGGCTCTCCTGATTTGCTTTCTGTTGCTATGGGAAACAGCGTGACTAAGAGCAATGTGTGGAGGAAAGGGTTCATTTCACCTCACAGGTCACAGTTGACCACTGAGGGAAATCGAGGCAGGAATTTGAGACAGGAACTAAAGCAGAGACCTGAGGATTGCCACGTTTTGCCTTTCTTAGGCTGGTCACAGCTACTTTCCTTACACAGCCCAGGCCCACCTGCCCAGGAATGACAACACACACAATGGACCGGATCCTCCAAGTAGAAATTGAGAAAATGTCGTATAGATTTGCCATGCCCACTGTGGAGAGCCCCTGGGCCTCGCCCTAAGATGGTGCCGGCTTCCGCTCCTTGCTAGAGTGATAAACAACACCTGATTTGGCTGTGCTTGTTTGCCTGGCTTGCTTCCACCTTTGGCAACCTATCTGCATGCACCACGTGGCCTACTGAGATAG
>JADRCD010236738.1:15000-36624 GCA_019843815.1 Montemys delectorum
GGTAAGAGCATCGACTGCTCTTCAGAAGGTCATGAATTCAAATCCCAGCAACCACATGGTGGCTCACAGCCACCCGTAATGAGATCTGATGCCCTCTTCTGGTGCGTCTGAAGACAGCTACAGTGTACTCATTTATAATGAAAAATAAGTATTTTTTTAAAAAAGATTTATTTATTTTATATATCTGAGTGCTCTATTGCATGTACATCTTCATACCAGGACAGGGCATCGGATCCCATTACAGATGGTTGTGAGCCACCATGTGGGTGCTAGGGATTGAACTCAGGACTGCCCTGGAAGAGCAGACAGTGCTCTTAACCACTGAGCCATCTCTCCAGCCTCTGAAGACATTTTAAAAGAGGATTTCCCAAACGACTTACTCGTCTCTAGATCTATGTGTTAAATATGAAATAATTTCCAGCGACAGTCTGATATACTATCTACCCCATAATCTTTTCCCAATGCACAGAGAAAAGGAAAGCAAGAAAATTTGGTATTTTACTTTCATGCCCCTCAGTTTACCTTTATATGGATGGGCTAGCAGGAAAAAAAGAAGCTGGGTTTCTCTCTCTTATCAGTCGCCGAAAGTTTTTAAACCTTTTCTAGAAATATACACTATGGCAGAGAGACCACAAAATGATCCCAGGGCTCCAACAAGCAACACACACTAGAAAGCAGAGAGAAATAGGCACAAACACTCAGATGCTTAGGGAGAGGAGGCAAAAGGAGAGGAGCAAGTGACAGAGAGCCTGCATTCCTTTCTTAGCACATGCAGCCAACACCACACCCAGGCACAGCTGCCTGCCGCAGCCTGTATGAAGGTATCCTGTGTGTTTCAGTTGTCACACTCACAGAATCTCTCATATGTGCTCACACCTTCATGCACACCGCTCCTCTCACAAGGAGCTTCTCATTCTCAGTTGCCCTCTTCTTCATGCCTACATCCTCACACAGACTTTCAACACCTATGATCTCCCACACTATCCCGTCACAGTAGACTCTGGTATACACAGTCTTCCACAATCTGTAGTGTACAGGTGAGAGTCTCTCACAGGCACACAATTAGACACAGGCTTTTTATATTACACTGTCAGACACAATCTCAGGCATCTAATGGTCTCCGTATAATCTCTCCTGTATGCACTTGCTTACAGTCTGTTATAATGTTTCTTACACACACTTTCACACACACAGAGACACACACACATGATAAAAACACACACTAAACACAAAAACTAAGTGTATGTGTGTGTGTACAGTTACTCACAGACACACAATCAGACTTGGGCTCTCACATATATTAAAAACCTGTCAGATATAGTCTCTCTTATGCACCTATGGCCACTTTCATAATAATCTCCCTCATGTAGTGTGTTTCTCACCTCTGTCTCTCTCTGTTTTTCTCTCTCTGTCTTTTACACATACACACACACACACACACACACCACAGGATATCTGTCTGTTGTGCACAGATAGTTACAGATACACAATTTCACAGATGTCATATATTCTAATAGCTGTCAGACACATACAACCTCCCTCAGGATCCTATGGCCTCATTCATAGTCTCATGCACTTACTGAGATAAAGCAAGCTACACCATCCCTTGGCTCCGCCCCTCCCCGGCCCCGCCCCTCCCAGAACCCTGCCCACCCCCACCAGGTCCCGCCTCCATTGGGCTGCGTTCCGCCATGGCCCCGCCCCCGCCCCGCCCCGCCCCCAGGTTCCGCCCCCGAGCTGGGGGTGGGCCGAGCGGCTGACAGGAGGGGCGGGCGGCTCCTGCACTTCAGGCGCCCGGACCGGCGGGCGCGCTTCTAGGGTTCCCGTCTGCGTCGGGAGTCCCGGTGTGGCCAGCAGCAGCCGTGCGGGCGGCGGGAGTCGGCGGTGGGATGTGCTCGGCCGGGAAGCTGCTGCGGGGCGGCGCCGGCGGCGGGGAGTGCGACGAGGACGGGGCGGCGCCGGCCGGCGGGACGGAGGAGCGGGAGCCCGGGGCGAGCCCGCGGCGCCGGCGGCCGCAGGACGAGGGCGAGCAGGTGAGCGCGGGCGGGCGGGCGGGCGGGCCGCTGGGTGGCGGCTGGGCACGCGGCGAGCGGTTGACGGGCGGGGCCGGGCTCCGTGGAAATGCCCTCCGGAGCCTCACCTCAAAACACCCGGTAACTTGGGCTCCGTGGGCCGTGCGCTCGGATTCTGAGCACTGCACGCGCCCCTGGACGGTGTGGGCGGACGGCCCGCACCGAGGGTCGGGAAGCGTGGGTCGGCGCCCGGGTGACACCCGGACTCTCCCAGAGCAAGTTTCACAGCACCACCGAGCAGAGCCTAACTTCATTTTCGAAGTGGAAAAAAAGAAAGAAAGAAAGAAAATTGCCTTCTGTGGGCACCAAAGGGAAGGAAGGAAGCTTTAGTACCAGGCATAATAGAGAAACTGGGTACTTTTAAAGTTCTCTGAATTTGGTATCATTGCGAATACTAAGGGAAAAAACGGAACATCAGATACCTGTAAGACTAGACTAGCAGCTAAATGTTAAAAACTGAGTTCTACGTGGGACGGTTTTTTTTACAGGCAGTACAATAATTAGCCACTCAGAAATCCCCCAGATATGAAGACCTTTAGAAGTCACATAAGCCTAGACTTCTGCAATAATCAGTTAATAATACCTGTAACTTGTCCTCTAATATCACTAAGTCCATTAATAACTAAATTCATTAATAAAACACCTCAACACGTTACTTAAGAAACAAAAATAATGCTAGTGTGGCCTTGGGCTTGATCACCATGAGGACAGTAATTGTTTCATCTGTGTGACAATATAGGAGCCAGTGACTGAAGCAGATAATTGGTAGCTAGGAGATCTTGCTGGTTCCCTTCCGGGTGGTGTTCTTACTTAACTGTACCATGCATGACTCAATAGATATGGTCTTGATTTCCTCTTATTCTTGCTCAATTGGAAAACACAGCCAGCAACTAAAGCTCCCTTTCCAAAAGTAAATGTACAAATGGTTGTAATAGCATATGTGAAATCCTTCCATTAAGCATATCTAGACCTTACCATTGCAATGACATGGACAGAGCCAGAAATTCTAGTCTTATTGATATTGTCAATAGAACTAAGAAAAGGGGTGAAACAAAAAAAATTAAATATACATTCTAGAGAATAAATACCCTATCACATACCTGCTTTCTCCATTGTACTATGAAATTTCATTTTCCTGTACTTCTTAGACATGTTGCTTGTGTTGTATTTTTGCTACATACTTTACCTGTATACTCTAAGTTCTCACACTCATGGAAAAAAACACACACACACACACACACACACACACACACACCTGAAATCGTACTATATCAGCACCTGGGAGCTTCTTATCTGGAACTGGGAACTGGTACAGCCGAACCCACTGATGCAGAAAGCAAACTTTTGTGATCCATCATAGTTTGGCAACAGTATCACAAAGCCTATCTTCTAGGGTTTTTTTTTTTTCAACCTGCAAATGAAATTTAATCCATGCAGTGCCACATAGATAGAGCTATTTTTGTACATATAATATCTGAAAGAGAATTAGAGTTAACAACATAAAACATTCCAAGGAGTCATTTTAATTTTTCATCATGGAGATATTCTCTTGTTCATCCTTTTGAGTTGTTTTTAAGGGTACCAGGACTCCAAATTATAAATTGAATAATTCTGGAAAGCTATTTAAAATTTACACAGAATTTTCCCATAAAATCAATGATAAGAAACTAAAATGGAAGCAAAACTAGTTAGGTTGAAATGAGGCAGTGGCCATTTTACTGCTGGCTTTCTGCTTAGGGGGTTTAGTTGCTTTTCCAGTCTCAGCCTCCCCTTGAGAGGGAACTGCAGGCCACAGCCCTCTGAAATACCTTCTTCTCTTGGGTGGGGCCAATGTGGTGGGTTCCAGAATTGGCTTTTTGTCAGTTCCTAATCTTACATGTTCTATCCTGTTCTGTTTCTGTTTCCTTTTCTGATAAGACGCGGGCTGGGTTAGTTCCCAGCCTACAGTCTCCATATGCATCTCACCCACCTTAGCCTTTCTTCTGCCTGGAAGGCCCATTGCCTCAACCTGGAAGACTTGTATGAGCATCTGTACAAAACTTCTCTTTGCCTTATTGTTGCTAAAACACCTGATCAGAACACACTTTCACTCTACATCTTCCTGTGATGCTGAAACACTGCTGTGGATACAGGTGGTTTATTATTAACTAGTATATTGTCAGCATCATACTTTACAGTTTGTCCTTGGCTGAGACTCCATTTGAGGAAAAGCTAAGGTAGCATTTCGGCCTGAATCCTTTTCCTGGCAGGATGATTAACAAAAGAGGTCTTGTTAAAATCAAGAATCCTTAAAAAGGAAGCCTTGAGAAAAAAGAAGCTGTGTCCGAGTAGAAGAACAAGGCAAGCCTGTAAGAGAGATAAGCAAGAGAGGGAGTATGTGTGCTGCTATCTGGGGAACCAGGGAGTCTAGACGCAGATAGCTGTTCCTCATTAACTGATAATTTTGTTCAGGAGAGATGATCTATATGGTTGACAGTGACTGCCTGGTGGTTTTATGGAAGATAAGTGCCCTGCTGGATAGCTAGAAGGCTAAACCTCTCTGGGTTTTATTCCATGTCTGTAATGTCAGTGGCATTTACTTATGTACAACATAGATTACAGTTCACAATAACCTGAGATGACTGTATTTACAGAAAACATGGGGCAATCCCATGATTTCCAAGTTGACTTTAGAATTATTAATATTAATTTTAAGGTCTTTATGATTATATAAGTAACATGCATTTCAGAAATTTAAAAATACATGTGAAGAAAATAAATACTTGTAAGGAATTATTCCAAATAATACCTTAAAAGTCAAGCGCTTTGGGCTTACTGTCTCTCTGTTTTGGCTTAAGTACCCATGTATACATCATGTGTTTCAGCAGAGTTTTCTGTCTGATTTATCCCTTTGAGGGGTGAGAGCTACTCTTTTCTGAAGGGAAAGGAGGAAGACTAGATCTGGGCGAGCAGGGAGCAGGGTAGGAGGAACTGGGAAGAGAGGAGGGGGAGGAAACTGTGAGATTTAATACATGAGAGGAGAAGAAAAGAAAAGGAAAGGGAACATTATTTCCTCATATTAGAAAAATCCCATGAAAGAATGACTTTTAGAGCTTCCCAATAGTCTGATCTCCTAATGGAGACAATTAAGTGACTTCACACTTAAGTAACTTCAAACTTTCTTTCATAAATAATACCACATAGAAATATGTACTAGAAATCATCACACTTCTATGTTGAAATAGATACCTAGAAGTGGAGAAAGTAGGTCAGAGAGTCAAGTCCCTGGAAATAACTTGAAGCATCCCAAGGAGTGCATTCAACAAGTGTCCCGCTTTTTGATGTTGTTTTGCTTTTTGAGACAGTCTCAAAGTTCCATGCTCTGGCTGGCATGGAACTCAGTATGTGAAACAGGCTACCCTGGAACTCACAGAGAACCCCTTCCTTCAAAATAACAATGCTTCATTTCTGGTTTTCACCTGTTGCAATGCCTAGAGTTTTACAAAGAATGATACTGGCTTAGAAATGTAAGTAAATAAGATGGACTTCCATGACAGTGTGTATCAAAGTTTTTCAAAGGTGATTCAGAAAATAATGGGATAACCTATTTGTCATTTTTGATCTATCACTAGAGATAGGATTTGCTTTATGGATTCTGGATGCAGAATCCATGGGTTTGTACTTACAAATGATGCTTTAGGTGAGTTCACTAACCCTCCTCCGTGGGCTTCAGTTTCTTCGTTTGCATAATGAGAATGATAATTATGCCAGCTTCATAGGAGGTTGGATCGAAGGAGTTAATAATGTATGAAAAGCATTCTTCGAGAGGTCCCTAGTGCATTCGCTAGCATGCAAGTGTTAGCTGTGGGAGCCAGTTGTCAAACCAGAACTGAAAAGAAATGTGAGAAGTAGACATTAAGGTTTTTCACACCCACAGTTATCTGAGAGACCAGGCGGAGGGCGACCTGTGGCAGCACTCTCAGCTAACTCTGTCATCTTTTGCTAACAACACTTTTGATGCAGCTAATTTTCAGTAAGGGTCTGACACTTGGCATCTCTTAACAGAATCTCAGGTGGTGCAGTGCTATGACCATAGACCATAGTTTGGCAGGGAAACAGAGGAAGTATAAGCACACTAACCCATATCCTTCACTATAATTGCCCTTCGGGGTAGTACCAGTAATAGATGTAAGTAAGGAAGTTATTTAACAATTTCTCCCTGAAGTATATATTTGAACTCTTGGTAAGGCAAGAGTTCAAAGACAACATAAGCTGACAAGGTAAGGAAAACCAGAGCAGAGGAGAACCCAGGTCTCTAAACTCCAAAGCCAGTTCTCTTATCTTACATACAGAGCTGCCATCATTGTGACTGGTCTCTGATAGCTCTGCTGCTTCCCCTTAGATTATATAGCTCAAAACTATGTCTTTGTCTATACCCAGATTGCTTCATATCTTTTAAAAGTAGCTTGCAAATAATACTGTGTCAATACTGAGTTTAGACAATCAGTAAGTAGTTCTCAACTGAAGACAGTCTCATAGTTGGATCCATGTGACACTGTGTTAACACTTTTGGTTGTTGATACATGGGGTAGTTGGGCTACCAGGTGTCTAGTGAAAGTGTCCAGGAATACTGCTAAACAGCCTATAATGTACGAAACAGTCCCCTTGGGAGGATTAGTTATGACTGGCAACATTACTGGATTAAGAAAGAGAATAAACTAGGTTTTGTGGTGCACACTTGTCTTGCTAGCCTGGGCTACACAGAGAGTTCAAGGTCAGTTTTGATTGTGTAGTGAATGAGAGTATTTAAAGAAGAATGCCTAGAAGATTAGTAAGGCACACCTCTAGGTCGTAGTCAAGGTCACAAAAGCCTTAGAGGCGGATAATAAAGCTCTCACCTAGGTGGATTCATAATGTGATAACTTTGGGCGGGGAGGAAAATCCCTTCCTAGATGCCTCTTTTTCTGCTTCTGGCTACCCGATGTAAATAAACTATTCTCCCCCTGCCCTCTGCACCCTAAGTCTGAATCAATGAGCCTTGTCCTTTAAAGTGTTTACATCAAGGACTTTGGTCAAAGTGACAGAAAGGAAGCAATCATACCACAGCAAAGTGTTATCTGCCTTAAAATGTCAGCCATGCCAAACTCGACCAAAAATTCACAGGGAAGAGGATTCAGTGCTGTAATTACCCTGCTAGTCTAAGTTCCCCCAAAAGAGGTAAAAATAGTTTATCTCTGGTCTTGAAGAGGCTATTTCGATCAGATTGATAATCTTATCTCTGTCTCTCTTCCAATTTGGCTAACTTGCTTTTTCTCTCCTCCACATTCTTTTCTGCATTTTTCCTGTTGGGCTCATTCTCCCATGGCACTTCCATTCCTTTCCTCTCACCTCTACCACACTCTCCCTTTCCCATGACTTCTTTGTTGACATTATTAGGATAGAGCACAGGAAGTGTGATCATTATAAATTTGAAGCCTGGCATTACTACTTGATCAACCTGAACCTGATGACCAGTGTCCTCATTTGTAATAGTTGTAGTGCTGTCCACCTCTAAACTGAGATATACTTTACACAAAATGCTTAGCACACAGTAGGCCTTCAGTAAGTATTAGCTCCCTATCTCTACGTCATGCGCTCTTCTTTTGCCTCAACTAATCACATCATAGAATTTCATTTTAGTAAATATTATTCTCTAAGAGAAATTGTTTTATAATTCTCTAAGGAAAAAAAAAATCTCAGCAACTTAAATTGTTTTGTTGGGTGGTGGTTGTTGTTGTTGTTGTTGTTGTTGGAGACAAAGTTTCTCTGTGTAGCCCTGGCTGTCCTGGAACTCACTTTGTAGACCAGGCTGGCCTCGAACTCAGGCTGCCTCTCCTTCCTTAGTGCTGAGACTAAAGGCCTGCACCACCATCACTCTGCTTGTGTTTTGTTTTGTTTTGTTTTGTTTTCCTTTTTAATGAAGATCTTAAGTTGATTTTTTCCCCTTTGTCACTAATTTTTGACAGGAGCAAAAATAATCCCATATGACATTTTCTCAATTTCCTACTTAGGAGAAATGATAAAGCAAGATAAAGGGCTAACCAAAGACCCCCTGACTGCCAGGCTGGCTCAGGGAGCATGAGTAGAAACCTTATCTTTGTCTGTGCCTCCTTGCACCTTAGTTTCCTGTCTTTAGTTTTGTCTGCTCTGGGCTCTCAGCTCTTCAATAGCAACCATTTATCTGCAAAAACCCATTAGCAATGGGTATTCGTGTAAGGGAATTGATGAGACATTTGAAATTTAGCCTAACTTGAATACATAAACTAAATTTTCAATGAACTTAATAGAAAATGTATTTTCTTCTCTATAATCTAATTTCTCTTGTATCTAAAGGGCTTTCCTTTGTCAATTTACCATCGTTAGCATCTGTGCTTAATCTTGGCACAGGAAGAGGAAATGACCTGCCTTGTTTGTGTCTGTTTTTTCCTACAGCAACAGCTACAGCTTATCAAAATTCTAATCAAAAGGAAAACATAGCACAAGTATTTGGAACTTAGGAGAAATGAAGAGCAAAATCATTAATATCTACTATCGAAACATTCTTAAGAAAATTAAATTTTTGTTATATTTCCTTTGATATATTTCTCTGTAATACCAGAAGGAATTACAGGAATTCCTTGTAGGGAAAAATAGGGAGTATTTTTCATTCTTCCAATTACTAAAAGTTATTTTTATCCCTTTGTTCATATTTTTGCCTAAATATGTGCAGAATGTCTACAGAGGTAAAGAATTTAAATATGAGGTCTTGCATATTGCCAATTCCCTCAGTCTGATTCAGAATTTCTCATCCCATAGTTTCCAAAGGTAATTTTTTTAGTTTTTTTTTTTTTTTTTTTTTTTATACCAGAAAGTACTCTCACACTGCTAACAAAGTGAGACTTGAGAAGCAAAGCCACATTGTAGGAAAGCTGTTTGACTCTGGCTAGTTTCTTCCATCACCATTTCATACAAAGTCTTTTGGTGAGAAACCTGATCTAATTCCCTGTGAGTAGATGCTGTTTCTCTCCAGACTGTAAGATACACTAGTGCATCCCAGGAAGGATGCAGGAAACATGTCTAACAGGTTGGGTATCTCTCCACTGAATACCTCAAGTCCTCCAAAACAGTTTACAGTCACAACTCAAGTACACAGAAAACTGTACATTCATTTACCCTTAGGCAGAGCTTATAAGGTATATTATAAAATGAATGCATTTTGTATTTAGTTCTATCCCCTTTATTTATTGCATTGATTAGTTATATTACAGTGCATTTTACAATGTAATGAATATGGCATAGCAATTGTGATATTTCTGGCTGTTTCTCAATCTTGTAGAGTCAAAGTCTTTAGGCACTGTATATTTGATAACTGTTGTTAAAACTTTGATTGCTCTAACAACCAGGCCATATCCTAAAAGTAGGCTTGTCCTGTCCACTTATTTCATACTGAACATTTAATGTTTAGAAAATTATTACAATGATGTATCATAAAAGTTTTCTGCTTTCTTTGTTGTTTGGTTTTGTGTTTGCTTGCATTTGTTTTCTTGATAGCTTTTTATCTATTCAGTCAAAAACTTGGAGTGAGTCACCTATTTGCTAGGCCCTGGTCTAGGCTGGCATACAAGTAAAAAAAAAATGTTCAAAATTCCCTAATTAATCTGGTACTGTACATGGAGTGAGAGGAGACCATGCATAAAGGAACTCAATGAATTATAGGTGCTGTGAGAAAATGAAGGCACACAAGGTGTCTAGTGGTGGGTGTGGGAGGGACTGCTGTCTAGAATGGGTGAGCACACACAGAGGGGTCCACTGAGGTGATGGCCGATCCTCCTCAGCTGTGCTTTGCTTTAACTCGTTGGGGAGGGTAGAACCAAGCATGAGGTTGCCTCTTAGTAATCCTCAGTCCAGGGTCTCACCATCTGTTTGCTTCTCTATCTTATATTACTATTTTACTCCCTTATTTCTACTGTAGCAAGTTCAAATCCTTCTGGAAAGATTAAAGGATAAGTAAATCATGAATGCTTTTTAATTATTATGATCATCACTATGTATATGCAGGGGTACACATGATAGTGAAGGTTAGACAACAACTTTGTGGAGTCAGTTCTGTCCATCTAGCTTCATGTGGGTTCTGAATTGTGCACATATTGCTGGTTCGTATGGCGAGCACTTTTGCTTACTACATTTTGAGTCATCTCCCTGGACTTGTTTTAGTCAGTTTTTCTCCCTTCTTCCTTTTTATCTACCTTCCTTCCTTTTCTTTTCTTTCTTACTGTATTTCTTGAGGGGTTAGAGAGATTGCTCAGTGAGTTGTTAAGAGAGTTTGCTGCTGAATTTGGTTTGCTTTGGTTGCACCAGCATACTATATGGGCGGCTCACGACTACCTGTAGTTCCAGGGATCCGATACCCTTCTCTGGCTTCAGAGGGCACCTGCAACCATGTGGTGTACACATATTTAGATGTAAATAAGTACATATAAAATAATCTACTTTAAATATATTTCTTGAGTTATAATCATACTTCATAATGTATTTATTAAAAATTTGTTCTGTTATTAATGCCTGGTTATAACTTTTGCAGTAAAAGATTTAGAGGTCTGATTCCTTGTTGAGAAGAGATGAAAGTGAGAAAACATATATACTATTTTGAGTAAAGCACATTAGTGTACAACATTTTTTTGAAAATATTGTGGTACTTTTTGTTGGAATGAATTCAGAGTTTGTGTCAGAATGTCCCTGCCTTCAATCCTGGCTGGCTGATTCTTAGGAAGTCCTACAGTATGCGTGTGTGTTAAACTTCAAGAGTCTAATAGCACACAGCTTAATTATAGCATCTTTGTGATGAGCAAGTATCTGAGATAAAAATACTGAACAAGTTTATTGAACAAATTGCCAATAAGCAAAGAAAGACAGTGAAAGTCAAGTGACATGGATCAAATTTAAATTGTAAGAACTTTTTTCTAAAGAGATGACAATTTTAAGTAATAATTTTCTCTTGGCCATGATATGAGTTTGAAATTAAGCATTTTTCTGAGTGAGTGTGGTGTGCATACCTATAATCCCAGTACTTGGGAGGTGGTAGAGGCAGAAGTACTACGAGGAGTTCAAGATCATCCTTGGCCATATAGCAAACTTGATGCCACCTGGGCTAAATAAGACCCAGTCTCAAAAAAAAGCATCATTGAATAAACCACATAAGCATTAATAATACCATTAAAGTGAATGAAATCTCTACCGAGAGAAATATAAAGTAAATAAGATCGTCAGCTAGTAAATTACATGAGTTCTAACGTATGGTCTCAGAAGGAAATGACTTGGCAAATGTGAGGAAAGGATGAAAGGGGAAGACGTCTAGAAAGACCAGCCGAGTTTTTACATTACACTTCAGATAGTGCCGGCCACTAAGGCAGGGTATACTGTAGAAAAAAACAAATGACTGAGCTTGGCACTGAATGTGTTAAATTTGAGGTTTCAGGGTGTCTGCAAGGAAATGTTGGACTGCTGTTGAGCATACCAGTCTAGAAATCTGAAGGGGTGCAAGAGCTCAGAAATAGCGCTCAGAACTGCAACTCTTATGATTAGGGAGAGATTAAGTAGCAGTGTTTAAATAAGAGGCTCTCTCCCTACCTTTCTTTTCTTTATACCCTAAGAAGCTTGGTGCAAGGATTTACTGTGCAGCCCTCACAGCACCTGCCTTCTTGTGATATGCAGTCAATCATTTGCTAAGATGGGCCAAATTGACTAGAGGGTCTGTTTGCTTTTGAAAACTTAAATGATAATTGAATCAAGGATTATGAATCAGCAGAGTTAGAGATTAACAATCAAAGTTACATGGTACTTAGGTACACCAAGAACCAGAGTGTGGTCTAATAAATTGTCAAATTTATGTAGGCTTGTTTGGCACAAGCAGGGTACAACAGGACCAGCATAAAAATGCAGGTGCATGGGGAAATGTTTAAGTTCGGAATATAGCTATAAACTGTGATTCTGAGCAGAAAACTTCTTTTTCACAACACCATCATTTACCTAAAACAATTAATAGAGTCTGATAAAGCCAACTTTATATGTGTTATTTTTTAAAACTTTTTTCTATAAGAAATGTGATAAGCCTATTGTATTAATTATTAATATTAACATACAAAGTAAAGAGTTTCATATGGCCTGCTCACACATATGTATCACTGCTCTTGGTTCTCATTTGTTCCTCTCGTCCCCCACTCTCACTGTCCTCTATGCCAGCAGCTAGCTTCTTCCTACCTCCCTTAAGATTTCTTCCTCTCCCCTCATGATCGGCTTTCTATTCTTGATACATACATATGTACATACACATGAACACACAGTTTTAAATCTAGGTTCCACATAGAAGAGAGAACACTATGTCTTTTTTTGAGTCTGACTTTATTTCTCTTAACATAATGCTTTTTTCTAGTTCCAGCTATTTTCTGTAAATGTCAGTTTTACTTTTCATTTTCCTAATTGGTAAGAATGCTAAACATGTTTTCAGATTTTTTTTTTTTGCCATAGGCTTTTCCTTTAAAAAACAAACAAACAAACAAAACTTTATTGCCCAATCTATTAACTGATAGTTGGGTTAAGTATTTAACTTTTGCAGTTCTTTATATGTCCTGGCTGTCAATCCCTGCTGTATGAGCAGCAAAGACTTTTTCCCTCTTATCAAATTTTATTTAGAGTCATAACAGAAACAGCCTGGTACTGGCTATAAACTTAACTCTTAGAATTGTCTTTATTTCATTTTAAAGTTCTAGTAAGTTGTGCTTTTCTTTTTTTTTTCCTTTTTTTTTTTTTTTTTCTTCAAGACAGGGTTTCTCTGTGTAGCCCTGGCTGTCCTGGAACTCACTCTGTAGACCAGGCTGGCCTCGAACTCAGAAATCCACCTGCCTCTGCCTCCCAAGTGCTGGGATTAAAGGTGTGCGCCACCATCTTTAATAAAAATACCACACCGCACCGCCCGGAGTGCTTTTATTTTCAGTTGAGTCTATGACATTTTAAATTGCCTTCTTTATTTCTTCAATGACCCTTTGGTCATTCAAGAGTGTTTTGTTTGTGTCTAAGGATTTGTACAGTTTCTGTCCATCTGTGTGTGTGTGTGTGTGTGTGTGTGTGTGTGTGTGTGTGTATTTATTTGTACACATATAGGGTATGCATTTACATGTGTGGAAAGCAGAGGTCCACTTCGGGTGTTATTCCTTAGGACAGTGATCCACCTTGTGTTTTGAGACCAGGTATCTCATTTAGACCTGGAACTCACCAATCAGGCTAGGCTGGATGGCCAGAAAGTCCCCAGGGAAACCACCCATCTCCAAGTCCCCGATGCTGGAATTACAAGTCTGTCAACCACACCTGGCATTCTGTACCAGTGTGCAGGCCAACCCTGAGTCCTCATGCTTGCACCAAGTACTCTACCTAATGGGCAGCTTCTCAGCCTGTCTGTGGTCTTTCTTCCTAAAGCTTTCTACTTCTGTTCCACTGGGACCTGATAAGGTACAAGACATTATTTTAATTATATTACATTTGTTAAAGCTTGGTTTTTGACCGAGACTTTGTTCTGTTTTAAAGGGTCAACCTGTGGCTACTGAAAAAAAATGTATATTCTATATCTGTTGGGTAGAATGTTCTAAAAATATCTATTAATTCCATTTGATACATTGTAATCCAGCTGATATTTCCTTGTTGTTTTCTGTTTTAGTGACCTAACTGGAAGTGAGAATGGCATGTGGGCATCACCCTTGCTTTTATATTTAGCTCCATTTGACTTTATGTCCATTATATTGCTTACTTGTTTGTTCTATGAAATTGGAAACTCCAACATTAGGAGTGTATGTTTATTTATAATTTATATATTCTTGAGGAATTGTTCATCTTATTAATATGTGGTAGCCTCCTTTAGCTTTTCTTAGAACTTTTGGGTTGATATCTACCATACCAAATATCAAAAGAGCTGTCTATGCCAGCATGCTCTGGGCTTCCATTCCCTTCCCATCTTTCTTCTTTGTCTTGTGTGCTACTCCTTTAAGCATTTTCTGCAGTGCTGGCTTCAAATCAAGACTTGTCTTCCCTTTGCTTACCTTAATATGTTTTTATTTGTCTGTCCACTTTCAGGATAGTCTTTGTGGAAATAGCAATCTTGGTTGGTAGTTATACACTTTCTGAGCTTGAAGTATAAATTCCAGGCCCGCCTTATTTTTTTTTTTTTTTTTTTTTTGGCTTTTAGAATTGCTGACAAGACATCCGATACTATTCAGATGTGTCTGCCTCTGGGTCTGACTTGTTTTGCCATACAGGTCTTAAAATGTGTCTTGGGGTTCTTTAAAGATTCATGTTGTTGTTATTGTTGTTTGAGACAAAGTTTCACTATAAAGCCCTGGCTGTCCTGGAATTCACTCTATAGACCAGGCTGGCCTGGAACTCAGAGATCTACCTGCTTCTGCCTCAGGAGTACAAGAATTTAAAGGCATGTGCCACCACCACCACCCCTCAGTATATTCTTTTTTAATTTATGTACATACATGTTATTTGTGAGTGTCAGCGAGTGGGGAGTTGTCCTGTGGAGGCCAGAAAAGGGCATCAGATACCTCAGAGCTGGTATTGTGGGGACACTTAAATCCAATATAACACAAACACCAGGTCAAAGCAGGTGACAAAATTTTATGCAATCAAGCTGCTACTGATTTATCAGGGCTGTAGAACAGACTTGGGAGCTGAACTATGACCCTGAAGAGAAATTGCACAGCATATTTTAAAGATGAGACCACAAAGTGGGGCTGGGGGTGGGGTGGGTTATAGCATTGTCCAACCTTATTTTGGCATAAGGGGTTGAGCAAGAGAGTTTTCACCAATCAAGTTAGGGCCTGGAAGATGAACATAATTTGACCTTGCCACCAAGATGGAAAAGTTGTCCTTGAGATGTCTGAATTCAGACATCTGTTCCCCTACAAGTTGTCCTTGAGATAGGTCTAGACTCTGAAAACTGTTTCCTTGTAATAGAAGCAGTTCAGCTATGGGGTAGTCCCCAGCTTTCCTAGGGCCTGGGACCTGGAATTTAGTTTCTCCCTATGATTAAATGGAGTTTGAAAATGAAATGGTAGTACTTAAAATAAGTTTCTTTTGCTTGTCCCAACACTGGGTAACAAGCAATTAGGAACCACCTTGATATGGGTGCTGGGAGCTGAACAGGGCCCCCCCTGGAAAAACAGCAAGTACTTTTAACCACTGAGCCACCTCTCCAGCTCCTGACTTTTATTTTTGATACCTTAAACTGTAACATGGTATGGAGAAATTCTAACTTGATCATAACTCTTTGGGGTTTCTTGTATTTGAATGTTGTGTCTTTCTCTAAATTTGGGAGGTTTTCTGCTATAACTTAATTAAATAGATTCACTGTATCTTTTAGTCTTTTCCTTCCTTCTTAATGTATGCTTAGGCTTGATCATATCTCAGAATTTTTGATTACTTCCATCAGGATTATTTTTCTCCCTCTTGATGTTTGCATGCACTATTCCTTCAACCTTGTCCTCCATTCCTGAGTCTTTCCTCTGTTTGTTCCTTTGTCTGGCCAAGCATGTTGCTGCTGCCATTCCGTGTTTTTATTTGATTCACGTGTTTCTTTTCTAACCTTTTCTATTTGGTAGTTTGGGTTTGTTTGGTTTCTGGGGGCATAGGTTTGTTGTTGTTTTCATTCAACGATCTCAATTTCTATCCTGGATTCTCCTTTAGTTTTGGTTAACTTTTTCATCCATATTGCTTATTTTTTCCTTTGTTGAGTTTTCCTTCTCTGTTACTGGCTTTTCTCTCCAGGTGTTAAGCTAACTCTGTTTGCCTCTTTGTGCTCTCCTTGAGATCATTGAGCATTTGTACCAGAAAACTACTGAAAT
The DNA here is from genome assembly GCA_019843815.1 of Montemys delectorum. NCBI lineage: Eukaryota > Metazoa > Chordata > Mammalia > Rodentia > Muridae > Montemys > Montemys delectorum. The sequence goes on from JADRCD010236738.1 coordinate 30,962, forward strand.
TTTCATCGAGCAGTTTGCTTATTTCAGTATCTTTGAGTTCAGTACTTGAGGAGTTATGATCTTTTGGGAGAGTCTTTTTCATATATTTTGAATTCCTCTTTTTCAATTTGAACATTTTCTTGTTTGGCTATCCCTTCTGGGGTTTTGGCATAGGATCTGGCTAAGCAGATGACTGAGCAGTCTCAGTCCCCAGGACTGCCCACAAGGAGATAGTAAACTGCTGTGTCAGCAAACATCTGCCTATGCAAGAGGAAGAAGCACTTAAAATATATCACTGTATGACTATATGATGTTTGGAAGTGAATGAATGAAAGAGAGGAAGATGACATGGAAAAGGAAAAAGCCGAGAAGCAGTGCTAAATAACTGAAGAGAATAAGAGGTTAGGAAGTCATTGATAGGAAGAGGAAAGGATCAGAGATTGGGGCAGAAAGGGGGAAATCAAAACCAAGACATCTCAATGATGAAAGTTCAGTAATGAAAATAAGATAAATGTAAAAAGGAGTAAAAAGTAAAGCCAAAGCACTATTACTTGTTGAGGAAGATGAGGAAGATTTAGTGGGAATCATGGGGTAAAAAGGCTGAAAAAAGCCAGAGCACTAAGGAAAAGAGAATGCCCTATAAAGTGTGAATAATGTTAGATAAATGTATGAAGGGAAATAACAAAAAAACTTAAAATATAATACATTATGTTAAAAAATCCTGTCAAACACTGAGTAAAAATAGGGACTAGGAATCATAAGAGTCAGAGAAAGATATACACAAGATAGTGTGGAAACGTCAGTTTAAAACGCAGTGTTGGGGTGGGGAGTGACAGTTGAACTTGTGGATTCTTGAATTCTTTCTGTGATTATGTCTATACTGGACAAGTGATATCCACCACAGCTTTCTTCCTAAAGTAGCTCGCTCCCTCTCCCTCTCCCTCTCCCTCTCCCTCTCCTTCTCCCTCCCCTCCCCCCCTCCTCCCCCCTCTCTCTCTTTCCATACCAGGGACCTCTGTACAGTACCCCCCTCTCTCCCTCCCTCCATACCAGGGACCTCTGTACAGTCCCCCTGTGTGGCTAATATTTCAACTAGAGGATATCTTTCAAGTGCATCTGGAATGTCGGAGGCAATTACAACAGTGAGGTTGGCACAGGCATAGAACTATCTTCATCCTTTCAAGTATTCAGAACTCCACTGGAGTGATGCAGCCTTTAGTATCAAGTACACTCTAGATACTTCTGAGCACTCAAGTTCTTCAGCAGTGAATAAGAGATATGGTGGCTCCAGGGTTTGATGTTCCCACAGGCCTTGGACTTTAAGCTTTCAAACACCAGGGTTATTCTTAGCTGATGGAATCTGTGGTCCACCTGACAGTGAAGCTCTGTTGTTCTGTGTACTTCCATGCCTGAGCCAGCTTCCTCCCATCTATACCTTTGGCTTGTCAGTATCTGACTCTAGGTCTTCTAACTCTCTCTCACCCAGTAATTGTACCAAGCCTAATGAAGTCTCCCTGACTTGGTCAGAGGCCTGTATGGTCAGTTTTTAATAGTCCTTCCTCTCTCAAGATGGTTCCAGGCCCTATGAATCATAGAACATGACAAAATGGGATTTCTCTCCACTACTGACCCATATGCCAGAGAGATCACTGCCTAGCCAAACCCCACAAGTGGGTTTGAGGATGGTGAAAGCCATGGACTTATCCTGAGGGTAGGGATACCCAGCTTTTTATCTGGTTTACCTTTTGCAGGTTTTTATCCCCTCCCATGTCCAAGGAGCATGGCAGAAGTTGAGTTCAAGTACACTACATTGCCCATCCTGTTTTTCTGATCTTTTCTGGTACATTTCCATTCCCTTTGTGGGGCTCCCAAGCTCTTCCTTTTTTTTCCTCTCTCTTTGCGATATGATGTATTTTTTCATATTCTGACTCTGCTTCATCGGCTCACACAGAGGCAACTCAACCTACCATCTCATTCACGCACAAGCCCGCCATTCACTCACGTACGCTTTTCTTTATCTACAAGGGTAGATCCCTGCAGAACCTTTAGTGCTATAAATAATGAAAAGCTATAAAAACCGGTTTCTCCCACTTAGTCCCATGATTGGTAGCTGAGACATTTTACTTAATAAGAATTGAACAGTGGTTATTTCAGAACAGCAAAGAAAAGAATCAACTAAGTCACTAGACTTGACACACCTAGAAGCTTTTATTGTATAGGATATAATGAGCAGCTCCAAACATTGCTGTAGGAATAGTATTTGTGTAAGTTTTGAGAAATTGTCAGACTTCTAAGTACTTTCGACTTTGATTAAACAAATCGTGTTATAGGCCTTAGAAAAGAAATGTATTTTAAAGGAACTTAATTCTAGCAATGACCATTTATATTTGAATATTTCTTATAAACATCCCAGTATATTCTATGAGCAACAATATGAGCAACAAATCTTATAAACATCTGTACACTGTATTTTCTTGGCCTAGGTATAAACTGGAAAACTCTGTTTTAAACCTCAACAGAAGCATATTTACAAAGCATGAATTTTAAAAAATATTTTTAGTGTATTACATTCAGACAGCCCAAACAGCAGCACCAGTGCTTTTAGGAGATAGCCTTCGTCTAGGTAAAATTTTCTGCCATACTCTAAAGGAAAGTGTAACTTGCCTAATAGTCATCATTTTAGTTCAAATCAAGATCTTTTCTTTTTCTTTTTTTTTTTTACTATAGGAATAAACAGAATATGTTATAGTATAAAAATCTATGAATTGGCTTGCAGAGATGGCTCAATGGGCAAAGCACTTGGTGTGCAAGTCTAACAACCTGTATTTGGATACCCCAGGACCCACATGCTAAAAAGCTGATTCAGTAGCGTATACAGCTGTTATCTTAGTATACCCCTACTGGGAGATAGGCAGCTGAGACAGAAGAATTGCCAGATTGGGAGCCAGTTAGACTGGTGTACGCACCAGCTTTATTATTAAACAAGGCAATGAGGGAAACCTGAAGCTATTCTCTGACCCCATATTCATGCCGTGTACTCATGCACACTTACACATAGACAGACATACAACAAAGTATAAATAAGTCCATAGGAAGACAGGATAGTAAATTGAACCTTAAACAGAAATCGTATGTTTATGAAGGAGAATATAAGAGTGAAAAAGATTTGGGCCAATTCACATGAGAAATTGGATACAGGTAATGAGAGGTGAGACATACTCTTATAACAAGGTATCTGGACACAATATTTACCAATAACACAAAAGAGGGAGATTAGGAGCCCTTGGAGAGCAATGAGGAAGAGCAAGTGTCTAAACTCACAACTGGAATGGTAGACTAAGGTTCTAAGTTGCAATGAGAAAATACAAGCCAAAAGAACCAAATGCACAAGTAATTCAGAGGCTTTCAAAATCCATTCCTCCTTAGTAAAGATAGTCGTGAGCCCCTTACGTATGATGCTATTTCCTATTGTTGCTTGCATGCGTGTCTCCTACCAAGAAAGTAACAAGACATTTTTCAAAGCAACTTTTCTTTCGAGAGGTTGAGTGGAATAGTGGAGGAGATTGCGTGGAAAAAGAGAAGACCTAAGTACAAAATCTTAGTACTAAGGCCTTAGCAAGTAACTCCCAATTTCTTTTTCTCATTTTTCTTGCTCTTTTTTTTTTTTTTAATCTTTGTATAACTTTAATGGATTTAAAACAAAAAAAACAAAAAACTCTGATGTCTGTAGGCAGCCTCACCATGATCCCTGGAGCTCACTCTGCAGAAGTTCTTAGCTTGAGCTATTATTAAGTATATTACTACAAAGTCAAGAAAAGTTTGGTTGGGGAGAGATGGTAGTTATTTCTGGTTGAAATACATTTCCCTCTTTACTGTATACAATTGGGAAACTGGAATGTTAGCAGCTTCTGATGTATCTTATATTTCTAGTCTTTTCTGTTGATTCTAATTTTTGTGGCAGTTGGGGTTGAGCTTAGGGTACTTTGGGGAACCCTACCACTGCTTCTTGCTTTATTATTCTGAGATATGTCTCATTAAGTTGCCCCCAAAGACCTTAGAACTGCAGATTCTACTGAGTAGCTGGGATTTCGGATCCATGCCAACACTCTTCTTTACATGCTTGGACTCTTTGTCAACTTCTGTTGCTTTTGTTTTCTTCTGACAGACAAGGATTAAGGTTAGAGAATGGTTTGGATTTTGTTTGGAGATTTGATTCCCACTAACTTTCCTTGGATATAATGAAAACTGAATTAATTACTGCCTAAAGAACATGTTAGAATCTGCAGAGCAGAAATGGTAAAATTGCCCATTTAATAGTATTTGTGAAAGGGTGCTGGGGAGTTGGCTCAGTGGTTAAGAGCACTGGCTGCTCTTCCAGAGGTTCTGAGTTCAATTTGAGCAACCACTTGGTGACTTACAACCATTTGTAATGGGATCCAATGCCCTCTCTGGTGTGCATGAAGTACACATATGCATAAAATAAATATTAAGAAAAATAGTGTATGTGAGAAATAACAAGGAAGGAGAAAAAAGGAACCTTTGAGGACCATTTTAAAAGTGCTAATAGAAGAACTAAGAGCTATCTGACTACATGGATTCTCAAAAGTCAAATATTTATCCCCAAAATTTGATCATCCTATGATATTAATAATAATAAACACTCTCAGATTGCTTAAAATCCCAGACTGATTTCAGAGCACTAATTAATTTTCAGCCATCTAAAATCCTCTGGCTCAAACTTAGAAAACTTGTCCTTCAATTTGCCCACAGATGTAACTAATACCCACAAATGACCAGTATTGGTCTTCTGGAACAATAAGGAATTCATCAAATCTCCCCTGCAAGGCAATAGCTGACTGGTGAAACCTTAAATCCAATAGCTTAAAGTGTCTAGAGTCATTTTGAAGGGAGATAGCAAATGCAGAAACACTTATTCAGGAAAATCTACTGTAACTTCATAGAACTATGTTTTGGCATTTGAGTACACCACACTCCATCACTGTTCCCCATCATGGTGCTGCATTAGAATCTCCATGCCAATGTCAGATGTAGAGCAAGAATTTCACCTGAAAAGGTATCCTCCAATGTCTCTCTTCCTCTTACAGAGCTCTTTTCTGTGTAGGCATGGCCTGTGGGACCAGTCCTGTATCTCTTCAGCCAGCCTCCATTGACAAAAGGAATATATAATTCATATAAGGGGCACACAAAAGAAACAAAGTAGTTTTATGGTGTATTTTTTAAACTACACAAGCTGGACACACACCTTTAACCCCTGCATTTAGGAGGCAAAGGCAAGTACATCTCTTAGGAGCTTGAGGCCATCCTGGTCTACCTAGTAAGCCCTGTCTCTCATACTTAGAGAATGATAATCGGGGAGCCTGTATGGATCTGAACTAGATCCTCTACATATATGTTATGGTTGTGTGTCTTGGTGTCCTTGTAGGTCACACAACAGTGGGAACAGAGCCTATCTCTGACTCTTTGCTTGGGGGACCTTTTTCTATCTAATGGGTTACCTTGTCCAGCTTTAATATGAGATGTTCCTAGTTCCTAGTTTTATTGTTAACTTTGTTATGCCTTTTTTGATTGATATCCCTGAGAGGTCTGTTCTTTTCTGAATAGGATTTGGGGGAGAGAGAAGTGTGTGTGTGTGTGTGTGTGTGTGTGTGTGTGTGTGTGTGTGT